>NIUQ01005212.1:0-11642 GCA_002796945.1 Plectus sambesii
GTTCGATCGAGTGGCGAGTGGTCAGTCGCTCTCTGTCGACGGTCGGTCGCGAGTCGCTGGACCGACGGACAATGGTTTGAGAACCGTCATATTCTTGAGTTGACAACGCACGTCAGTCAAATCACATGTGGGTTTAGAATACCGTCTCTGCCGAGTTGATCTGTGTTAAGAAGGCTTAGAAGTGCTCCTTGATTAACTGGCGCAAGCCGACAGATTTGCAGCCTTTCATTTTAATTGAAGAGCGGGGGGTGTAGTACTCATCAAAAATGAGAATAGGCGTGTTGTCGCGGGTGATTTTGCACTTATCGCTTCTTCATCCGCAGAATGCGTCATCGTGTCGGCGATCTGCTTTTGAGGGTTTGTGCTGCCCACGGATTGTTAGCGCCGAGGCGATCGTGAAAACATGCTTGTACTACGCAAGAGCTGTATTCTCCCGCGCCGGCCAAAATGAGAGCTATGAAAATCGTTTGCAAGATTCTGAAGCGCACCGATGCAAATCAGGTCATTCATGACTTGAAATGAAAGCATTATGATGGTACTCATGTAACACTTAGCAGTGCGAGTTGACATACATGCATTGTACGTCTTGCAGGTTGTACTTTTTACAAAATCATTCCTTTATTGCTTGCGCACGCGGTTTTTGCAGTGTTTGCAAATTACGATGTAAAACTGTCATTCCTTATTTTACAAAGGATGGAATTTTGTTCAAACTTGCTCTACTCGAACAGATGAACATTTTTTAACATTTAAGCAAGGATCGAATTCAAGATTTATCCGTCGCCGCAGCAACTCATTCGATTTCTGGAGACAGACAATATCGGTCTGAACGTGAGGGAGAATTTTGATGCAAAGCCGCGATTACTATTTCTAAAACAGAATACAAAGTTGATTAGACTTGTCCCGGTAAAACAGGCTTGATGGTGCACATTTGATTCCGCTGACTGACATATTAGGTGGTTTCTTTTCGTCGGAAAATTCGACGCAATCGATTTGAACAAAGTCGGCTGCCCTCGCGCTTCATCGTCTTAATCGCAGTACGTTTATTGATCCTACAAAACTGGGGTGGTTTGTTTTGCAAACGAAGAAGAGCGCATGTTGGATGTGTTGGCTGAGAAAAGAACTGAAGGCATCACTTTCTGATCGATTCCCATGTACCAATCGCACGCTATTAGCACAAAAAACACAATGTACCAGGCGCGGACGGTGTATGCCGATAAGAGCCGGCTGTGCGTTTGTGCCTAGTAAACTCATGGCCTGTCTGCGATCCTATTGACTGTAGAATGTTCGGATTGAAGGATTTAGCATGGATAAATAGTCAACCAAAGAAGGGTCTTCGCGCGATAGTCGTAACACTGTTTCTAGCAGTCCTGATGGAACCTCAAAATGCCATATCCACAATCTTTGCTACTAAATATCAGTCGGATCCCCTCAATGTACCAGTTTCCAAAACATTGTTCAAACTTTTAAACCTTGTTTAATGTTATGCATGTCTCATTCGCTATATCGTTCTGAAATGGAAAAAAGTCGGGAAGGGTCGAGAGCTCGTTTCTCGTTGTACGACTCACAGATCATCCTTTGTCTAATAGTTTTAGTGTTATTTACTGAATGGCAGCTTGCTTCAATTCTTTTGAGTTTGTCGATGTTGTAGAATGTCCATAGGAATGTTGTTCATTCTAGTCAAACGAACGAATGTCTATTATCAAAAATGCATCCTGTGCTCTTGTAACATCGCCAACGATTAATTTCAGCTGTAACATCTGGCACTGATCGTTGGCAACCGTCGGACACCGGACATCCTCAAACGTTGGAGCGTTGACTAATACCGTCTGGCGTTAACAGATATACTCCCGGCAACCCGCTTCATTCGATAAGATATGGGAAACATTGAGACGGCGCTGCATATGCTGACTGTTCTCTTTAATATTCGATATTGTGTTTGGAATAGAGTCTCCGGATGATTTGCTTAGTATTAGCAACATTTCAGTCGCGTCCACGCAATATTAGGTACCAACGGATCATCACCAAGTACTCGGAGAAATAAAGCTTTCGACGGGATCACGCCAGTCGCTCTGTGAACTCAGTGAACTGAAGCAGGAATTCAAGGCGCTTAACGCGATTACACGAGATCGACGAGCGATCATTGGATATGCTGCTCTAATTCGTCAGAGTGCACCGTATTTGAACTGACTCAAAATATTTTGCACGTCTCGACACTGAAGTTGGCTTTGAACAGAATCGGTCGGATCGTTCAACTCTTCTGTTATTCGTGCAAAATTACCACGCTGATTTTAACAGGCGAAGGGAAAAAGGTTAGTCAGAGACCTTGATCTCATGCCGAACTTTTAGCTGGTGGCTCCACAATGCATGTGAAGGAATTGCTACTATGCACGAAATTGCTTATTAGTTTAAAGGTAATCTGAGTGACAATCTTAATCACGTTTACTTGTATCTGAACTGCATAAATTTGGTCTTAATCCATTTGCGCCTACCTATGCCTTTGAGATGGAACGAAAGCGCTCAGTTGGAGGCGTAACTGATATTTCCCCCCAATGATCTCTCTGCTCAAGAAAAGAATCGGCCGTGCGTGAAAGGGTTAAATTGGCTTTAATACAAAGAGTACGAGAATAGAAGTTGGCTGGTAAACTTTTAGAATCCCCCTTTGATGGCAAGATATGGATAGGCATTGGTGGTGACAAAGGTGGAACAACAACAAAGCCAGTCTCAATCGTCAATGCCAAAACACCAAATTCAGTTAATAATTTAATTATTCTGGGCATGTACGAAGGAACAGACAGTGCGGGAAATCTGCGCATTCAGCGATTACTGTGCCGAACTCAAATCGCTGACATTTATACCTGTAACAGAGACTGACAAATTCGTGTAGCGCTGCTAAAGATCAACCAGTTGAACTATTCCTCATTGGAGATACAATGTTCATCGCGAATCTTCTGGGCCACATCGGGCAAACAGCCGTTTTTCCCTGCCTATTCTGCCTCATCCTAAATACAGCAACTCTACAGGATTATCAGAAGTCCTATCTCGACAGAACGATTGAAATATCGCGATTTGCCATCAGCTGCTGGAAGAAGGCGTTGGAGCAGAGCTGCCATCATTTTGCCACCGACTTCAGACGATTTTTTCTCACTGAGAGTGTGACGCCGAAGATTCACTTCCTCGTCGTCTATTTACCGCAGTTTGCTAAAGGGCACAAGACGCTTGGGTTGTTGAGTGAGCAATCGCTTGAATAACTCACTGCATGCAAAAGTTAATGGACTTGATTACATTCCTGCATTCGTGATGTGGAGAGAAGGAAGACGTTAATTGTTCAGTACCAAAGCGGACAGAGTACAACTTGACGGGATTCTATCCGTTGAAGTTGAACGTGACGAAGCCTGACGTGACCTGACATATTGGTAGGAGATAGTGGTTCCGATTTTCTCTCTGGCTGAGGTTTGGTTTCTGATCGCCAAAAATTTAACTGCAGCTTCTGTGCCTGAACTGAACTAAGACTGCTGTCCACGCCGACGAGGATCGTAAGACGTGAAGATATTGGCGCCGCGAAGTATTTTCCGTGATGATACCTATAGCTACAACGCTGCCCGTAATAGCTACAACAACGCTCGCTATCCGCCGCGCGCCCCCCAATATCGCAACAACCGCCCTCGTGTCTCCGATGAGCAGCGCCGCGAAAACAGAGATTTTAAGGCGCAGAAGGAACGCGAGAGACAAGAAAAGCTATGGCACAATCACGTGAGAGATGCGGACGGTAACCGTCCATCGCGCCCCAACGCCGGCAATTACCAATTCGACAGAAGAATTGACACGCGCCCATACTGCACGTGGTGTAAACAGATAGGTCATTTGGAAGTCTTTTGTAATAACCACCTGCCGCCCGCAGACTTACTCCCGCCGCAAAGCGCAGCCTATCGTAGGGAGAGTCGCGTTAATGTCGTGTCTCCCGCGCCAACCTGTAAGAAACTGCCGCAGATCCCCACTACTAATACCAGCCCTTTTTCCCAGAGTATTTCCAATTCAGGAGTAGTTCCTTTCGTTGCGGAAGCTCAGCCAAGCCAGATAGGTAACAATAGTGCCCACCTACTTGAGCAACTAAGTCAGGCAGATGCTCGCATTAAGGGTCTCTTAGCGCAAAATGACCGATTAGTAAATAAAACCCATTCTCCATACGCAACAGTAGTTCTCCACCGGCCCGCGGGGGAAGAAAGACAAACAAATACCCAACCAGTGGCACAAGGTGGTCAGAGTGGACGGACGTCGGTATCGTCATTCGGCATCCTGAGCCCATCAGCCATCAGCTGCGCTACCAGCGCCCCCTACACTGAGGCGATGGAGGTCGACGAGGAGACGCCGACGCAATGGAATACGATCGCCAAGTCACCTAATCATGAGGGCGGCTACGATTCATGGTCAGAGAGCTCCTCGATCGTCAACATGGCGATGAGGAGCGTTGAAATCGCGTCGGCTG
Source organism: Plectus sambesii (assembly GCA_002796945.1). NCBI lineage: Eukaryota > Metazoa > Nematoda > Chromadorea > Plectida > Plectidae > Plectus > Plectus sambesii. Next base: position 4,484 of record NIUQ01005212.1, read on the forward strand.
ATGCGAAGAAAACCGAGAGGGCCATCCGAGCCGCGTTGCAACAATGCGCCCTGTCCAGTCAGCCATGCGGATGGCCGGAGTTGTAATTACAGTACGCTATTGCTTTATTACGCTATTGCTTTATTAATATTAGCCATTATAAAATGTATTGTTACGCTACGATCTGTATACCACTGTTTATTGAACTGCTGATATTCCGTATTCTGCATTGTTTGCGCCCATAAGGCATGGCTATGTTTCCCCTGTCTATAACTCCCGCTTCAAGGGGGGAAGTGTCACGATCGAGTATGCACTTCGGTCGTGAAAGGGCGAGCTAATTCAAGCCAGAAGTTGGTATCATTTCGTAACTCTCTAGGACTGTCGCGAAGCGAGCAATATACTGCATGCTATCACTTTTTATAACGAACATTGAACCTTTTCACTAACCCAAACAAGCGGCGCGCAAGCGGTACGCGATGTCAGATTAATGTAGTTCGAATGAAGGTTATGTACGAGAAAGTGGACGCTCTAATAGTCTCGCGGAATAAGCTGAACAGCCGAATATTCGCCCATATCACNATTGAACCTTTTCACTAACCCAAACAAGCGGCGCGCAAGCGGTACGCGATGTCAGATTAATGTAGTTCGAATGAAGGTTATGTACGAGAAAGTGGACGCTCTAATAGTCTCGCGGAATAAGCTGAACAGCCGAATATTCGCCCATATCACTGCCTTCACAACAAGGACGAATTGGTCAGCGGACATTCCCTACCGATCAGAAGCCGCCACAACAATCCGGCGCTATCTGATCAAGGAAAGGTCGGAGTCGAACATCTGACGAAACTCGTCGGATAGCAGACGAATCTCTTCTCTGATTGACTGAAACCCGCTAAAACTTCCCTTTATAAGCGACTGCTTAAGCCTGTAAGAGGCACTTTTAGCCAACCCCAACTGGACCAGCTCGTCGCCGCTTCTCCCCTTCCATCTCAACCTTTCTCTCTCTATCCCTATCCCCTATGCTAACGGTCATCTAACGGCCGGTTACGGTAACCCTTCACCTCTTCCCTTCTTCCCCAATCTATGGTACCACTGTATCATCAACTGTACGTGTTGTACCAAAATAAAGCTTCTCTACTAAGTCGTTGTACCGCAACGCACTCTTATGTAAGTCAATCCGCGCGCACGCTCGCTTAGGACGAATAAACAATGTCAAAATCTTGACACATATTATAGCTTGCAGCTCTACGTCTACTGTGTATCATCAATTGCAATCGTCTGTATCGAAATATATCTTCTTTGCGAAGTTATCGTACCGCAATGCACTCGTACGCAAGGCAATCAGCGCGCACGCTCGCTTAGATCCAATATACAACTTCAGTTCTTGACACTTAAATTTCTGGATTTATGTCATTTATTTATTTGTCTTCTTTGCCATTTTCACATAATTTATACGTAAAAAATATGCAGTCTCAAGCGCAAATGAATGAAGAGCAAGTTATCAACGATAAATGTAAAATCAGTAATCATGCTTTTCGCGTCGTTGACTGATACATTTGCGTACAGAGCACTTGGACACCATTAACGTCGCGCCAAACGTTCATGAATCTGAAAGAATATGTCAGCTATTCCAATAACACAAGAATAGTGGTAAGAAAATAACCCTCATGAATATGCTTTACGATTCGCGCTTAAATTAAAGTTACCGAAGTTGAAGAATGGAGAACGACATGAAGTAAGAACTATCGGTTACTATCGTATGAGGGTACAAATTGAATTAATGCGCGGCTACTATTTCCCTTGACTAGGTACCGTTAAAGCGGGCTAAGGGTACGTTCTGTGTAATTTTAATCTCTGCAGTATACGACATCGTATGAATGGTAAGAGACGCAGGCAACATTTCTCCGATTCAAGTGACTGAGCTTTAGTGAAATAGGGATTAAATTGCTTCGGTCCAAATCGCAACTTCTAACCCGATACGGAACTCTTCTCCTTTTCATCACTATGCTTTTCTCACCTGCGCTGCTCTGCCAGTTTATTTTGACTATCAACCAGTTTGTAGACGCCGCGTTCGACGATAAGCTCTTTTCCACCGACAAATTCGTCCGACTTGATCTCAATTCTGGCAATGTCTCCCGTATCTTTCAGACGTTTCCACATGAGCGCAACGTCTATATAGCAATGACAGTTGTTAGCAGGACGTCGAAATGTAGCTTTTTGATCAGTCTTTTTTTTTTAAACTAACCATTTTCAATTTGATGAGGATAACTTTTGTGAAACTAATTCAACAAGGTGTTCTCTTAAATTTTGAAAGTGTCCTAATTAAAGTAAAACTGACTTATAATTCTTTGCAATTAATCAAACTGGTCTGTAACTTGAGCCACGCAAAGACATACATTGTGCAAGCTTTTAACACTATTAGTAATGGTTCTTTTAAATAATGAGTTTGTATTAATACCAAAAATGTTGATACTTTGGAAAATCATTAGCATTTGTATAGCGGTAATCAGCTTCTACAATTAGCTTCATTTTGGATGGGTATGTTGATAAAACATGTTAATTAATTGCAAAGAACTATATATGAAAAAATGAAGGTTGACTGGAGGTAAAATTTAAGAGCGTACCATCTTTGCCTCTGATAGGGATTCCATCCGGAGGCAAAACCAAGCAGTTGACAGCAAACGCGTCACTGAAACTATCCCAGTCTCCCATTCGGAAAGCATTCAGCATCAACTGATACGATCGGCCGATCGCCCTCATAGCGTTATCTGGAAAAGTAAAGACATCAGTGCACGATAAATCACCAAGTCAATTTGCTAACCACCAACATTTCAGCCTTATATAGAATGTTAAACAATCCCTTGAAAGCTTTCAATTTTGAGTAAATTTGTCTGTAATTGTGGATACATATTCAACGTGTGTTGAGATCATTCAAAAATAATGCAATGTGGACAGCTGGTCGGTAGAGACATGGATAAAATAAAATCATGGATAGATTTCAGGCATCTTTGAATTAACAAATATGATCAAAGCACCAGCACAACGGAGCACCATGGTCTTTATTGAACAGGACTTTAACTCTGCTAATGAATAAAAGAAATAATTTAATAATGTTTTAGGCTTCAAACGAAATCTCAGTTAAGTTAACTTACACCCTCCGTCCTCTCAGCTCCCCACTCTTGCATTTCACTTCGTCATTTCTGCATTCACTAAAAAGCTACTGTGACACAACAGAATGCAAGGGTGACAAGATGGAATGTAGGAGTGGCAAATTGAAATGAAAGAGAGTGTATAGCAGTATCGCTGAAGCAGAAGATCAAGTTCTTACGCAATTCATTTGAAGAAACGGATGACATGTCGACAGGCGGGCGCAGCGGCACTCTTTTCGCTTCAACGTTTCAACTGAACGCCACGGTTGTAACCACAGCGGCAACCAGCGAGTAGCAGTAGAATTTTGTGTGCGCGCAGGAAGCGGCGCAATTTGACAAATCGTCGACCGGCAATAAACTCGACCTCTGACGCACTTCCTCGCTTTTTCTACCGCCGCTAATACACGCTCATCTGGGCTGCGCTCATTGTGTCCCGCGAAAGACAAAAAACGTACGGATACCCGCCAACAATGGCGGGCGGCGGGGTGGCGAAGGTGACTGATTTTTACACACATAACTACGTGAGTTCTCAGGTTGATGATAAACTTGTCAACATATCTTTCTACATTAGACATTATAAAAGAGCGAGATCTCGAAAGTCACCTTACTGGCAGCTTGAAATTATACGCGTCTCTTTATAATCTTTAAAGTATTCTGGTTCACTATGAAATACCTATTATTTCAGGTGCACAGCATTATAAACTTCCGTAATCTCAGTTTGAGCAAAAAGTCGACCTTAATTGACTTTGAGTTACCTTGCGAGCATCGGGCCCTTCCGCTTGTAACTAAGGTGAGCAGCTAATGGCTTGAGCGCGCAAACTGGAAGGTAATATGCTGAACAAATAATGAGCACAACGGCCACAATATTAGAAGCAGTAAGCCGAGCGGAATAGCGGAGGGGTTGGCATTCTTACCGTTGTCAAATAATAAGATCGAGGCTAATTACGGACTTGATTAGGACGGGGAGGCATTAATATCGCTGAGAAGTCGACTAATCCTGTTCTTTACGGTTGAATACTTCTAATATTAAAATTAGAAGCGAGCAGCGCAACATATCAGCAGTATTTGCAAACAGGTATGACCGATCTAACTAGTAAAACACCCTTTCAGCTTCGTATTAGTTTGCTTTCCAGAAGTTACTACAGAATGGACTCTTGATAGATTTTATCAATCGCTCAGATGACAACATAAATCATCTGTTCTTAGCGTTCCTATTACTGCAACTTTAAGAGCTCGCAAATGGGTAACGCTACTCGTGCAGTAGCGTGGCAGCTAGTAGAATGGAGTAAAATCGTAGCCACAGAGGTGAGCAATCGATCCTATTGAGTGAGCAGAGGCATCCCATCTCAGGTATCGTCAAAAGAAACCCAATCCAAACATCACGCCTCGACAAATCTTCCGGGTTCAAAATTTCGAGCTGCAAATGGCTACTGCCTTGTGATTCTTGGGTTACTGAAGGCGCAAGCACCACATGAAGCTATATATTGTATACGTCATGATTCAAAAGAATACGCCTTGTTTACTAAAAATTATGCCTGCACCTTAAAATTCTCTCCCCCTCTCTCTCACGTCGCAATCTAAATATTGGTTTGTGATGAGTGTATGACGAATTGCTGCGATTAAAGTACACACTTCTGCAATGCAGTTACCGCACAATTTGTGCAAATTATCCCATCTATGTTAGCCCAGGACTGAGATTTCCGTCGGAAAATTGATTTCTGCTGTCTTTTCGGTGCAGAGTATAACCGCGGAAATGTGTAACTTGAGCATTATTGATATAGAGTGTAATAGAAAAAAGTGTAATGGATATTTATCTGTGAATAGGTCGCTATAATGTACATGATCACTGATTCATACAAAATGTACAACTTCTAATAAAAATTTCACAAAATAATGTTCTCTCAGGAGCTGCTTTTATTCACCTTTCCCACGAGGAGAAATATCAAAGCATATGAGAGTGAAAAATTCGTATTTAAGTAATGCATGCACATGCCAGTAATGCCGCTGTTTTTGTTTAACTTTATACACGTATTATTAAATCCAGTATATAATGCATTTCAGGTACCGCTGCAAATAGCGGCCCATAGGGTACTATTTCAGCGTGAATCGCGGCATCATTAATACAGTACTTACGGTAACAAAAGAAAAATCAAAGAATGTTGCAACAAGAAACCCGCTGCCATTGAGAATAATGAAATACAGAATAACAGTATCACATAAAACGCAAAGATGAAGCACTAATTATGAGCACTTTTCATCAAAGCATCGTCTTTGTTCACAAGTTATCGTAGCGGGCTATTTTCATTAAAATGTTTCAGTTGCAGATTATAATGTACAACTGTTGTAGCTACCATCCTCCACATCTTTCCCCTTATACAAAACTTTTAGAACGATACTAATTACACTGACAAGAATTTTAGGGCAATGGTACGAGCAGCAGTTTAATGGAACAGGAATCAGTAAAACTGCGCGATGACAGAATTGTAACTACAGTTTTACGATCGTTCCATTGAAGATGCCTCAAGGCATTGAAGAAAGCAGTATTGAATCTCAGTATTTGATGATTCTGAGAAGCAAAAGACCATTAATCAGTTGGGGGCGGCTCTTCGTCCCGGTAGTTGTGAGCGAGCAAGCTGGTCTTCTCATCCGCGGTACCAATAACGACGTCGAAGTGACAGTTGGAACAACGGAAGAAGTTGCGGCTGGGAGCGAAGCATCGTTTGATCATTCGTCTTGGTCGCAGCGTTCGCTTGTCGCAAGCCGGACAAGGCTGTGAAGACTTGCCGAATCGCGCCTGGCACATCTTTGGGCTTGTGCTGGTCAGTAGAAGTGGACGACTGATGAACGATGAATAATGACGAGCATTGAATATGGCAAAACGACCGCGCTGCCTCCTGTAAAGAAACGAGAAAGAAAACAAATTCGGTCCTATGTGGCGTAGTATAGTGTACGCGCGACAGCACGTCGACTGACGAGCAGTGCATAGTCGATGGGAGGGTGGTGGGATAAACAGCGTACGCAAACACTATGTTTTCGTTGTGACTTAGTAGCACTTGTTTACGCCACATTGTTAAATTGAACAGTGTGCGTCTCGCAGCGAGGCGCTTGTGGTTTACTGTGGTATGGAACGAATTTAATTACGTTTCGGGCGTTCGGTTCGATTACTGCGGGGGGCTGCGCTGGACTCTGGAGAGAGGGAGAAGAGAAAAGACCGATGAGACGCATTGGTCTTTCGCAGAACCGGCCCAGACGACATTAACTAAGAAAGTGGCCGCTCGAAGGGCTCCTTTTCACGCCGACCGCGTCTTCGGTTTGACGGACGATGTCTGAGACGTCGCGCTGAATTTCGATCATCATTGAGGAGGCGGCATTGGCGCGAGGTTGAGTAAGGTTGGTTTACTTTTAGCCTTTTTGTATTGCGTGACTGAGCGTTAGTGACAGCAACCCGCCTTAAACAAAGTTTGCGATGCTGCGCGTGTAGTGCAGTGATTCTGCGCGAGTTTCCGTTGTACTCGTTGCTATGTAGGCGGTGTTTGCTCACTAAGACAGTCATATTAGCGACAGTCAACAGTCATGCCTAGCTCCGACAAATGTGTCATGTAAATTATTTGTAGTTGACTACAAAGCGCATCAGTTTAAACTGTAATTAACTCGTACAATAAGTGTACGGCGCAATCTGGTAAGCTATAAGCAACCGGAGTTCTTTTAAACCTTTTCGGCTGCAACTGTAGTGAAATCTTTGCAGTGTTAATCATCCTATTAGCTGCCTAATTCAAAGAAACATGAACTCTTGTTTGCAGGTGACATATGAAAATGTGCTTGGATAAAAGGCCCATCATGGCACGCTCTATCGTTTTTGTGTTCTTATTGGTTTGTACGATTGCGGATGCAAGTAGTAGTACCCACGATGATCCAGCCGTCAATGGAAGCTCTCAACGATTTAGCGTCATTTCTCTCAATTGGCACCATGTTCAAATACCATTGACAATCGTGCTATGGATATTTGTCGTCATCATCGCGAAGATTGGTGAGCT
>NIUQ01005213.1:0-11355 GCA_002796945.1 Plectus sambesii
AAGAATCGGATCATTCAAATATCAGTACATGGAAGAACAGTTAATCTATACGAGACAGGAATTTATTGGAGAGATTGGTGGCGCGCTTGGCTTATTTCTTGGATTGAGCATTCTCATGTTTATCGAGTTCTTTTACGCGCTGTTCGTGCGCCTGTTTGACATTTGTGCGACGAAAAAGTGGGCGAATGTTCAACCGCTGCCTGAATCGTACGATAAAGTAGATGAAACTTCGCTGTAACTGACAATTGATTACAAACTGAGCATTATTTGGAACATTTGAGCGTGATTCTGCATTTACACAAATATTTGTCAAAATTTGTGCGTTTTTATGTTCAAATTTTGATTTGATGTATCGCAATAAATTGTGGGACTTATTCACATGTCGTCATTTTGATTATTAGGATGTCAGCTTGGTTGTTGTCATAGTCTAATGTTTTCTGACCCTGTTTTTCAGCAGATCGTGGAAAATAGTAATATGCTCAGTTCAAGATAAACATACTGTGTTGTATTTCATATGCCACTGAGTTTTTCTGGGAATGTCATATCATTTCCAATTTCATAAGGACACTTTTTATTTCAATGAGATCACTTTTCTAGTCAAACCGATATGAAATATGTCCATTATGATATGGAAAGCGTCCTCTTTGAAATGGAAAGCGTCTTTATAAAGTGGCAATGGTACAGAATCGGAAGTGCCCTCCCATAAAGGCCTCTTAAAATTTTTTGTTGCTGATATGATAATGAGCCAGTTAAGCTTGTGCGGCATGCCAGTAAGAGACTGAATCCTCTGCTATGAGGATGCTGAAGAAATGACGAGAAGACGATTAAATAAAATTCCGATTTTTTCGTAAATGAAGGTGCACCACGACTCCACATCTTTTGATCTCTGGGTCGTCAAATTCTGCTGAGTGGCTCCTTAAGGTACGTCTTTAGCACCCAATACAAAAATCGCGCCTGAAGACAAGTAAATCGGAACGAGCGATTCCACACTCGGCTGATACAGCAATAATAATGGGGTAAAACGCTGAAACAATCTGGAGGTGTCGCGTTAAAGATCAAAATTGGTTAATAAACACTTAGCGTATTAGCGTTTTTGTCTCATTATTATTGCTGTACCTTTGTCGCATAGACTGTCGCCATACAAAACTACATAATGAAAAAATGAGTATAAACAGCAAACATCATTAGAATTAATTAAGAATCTTGTTTTGACCAAGGTATTCAGTAGTCATGTAACAAATAAGATCCTCCAGGACGTTCACGTTGTTCAGAGGGCAACACTTTTGTGCTTAAAAGAAGCACGAGGAACGGTAAGAGCGGCCAGCGCACCCTTGCGACTTGGCTGGAGTGGAATCGTTTGCTCCAGTGCTTCCTCATCACTATCATCTCTCTGCTGACAGACCTCATCAAGAATTTCTCTAGTGGGCTGATCAGGATCTTCATACGCTCTTGCGCAGTCGCTTCCTTCTGGTGTTCCTATTTTCAATAACTATACTTCTGATTTTTTGTTTCTGCAACACAATGCGCGTGATCATCGACGAATCGCACCCATAGTCCGCTGACAGTTTTTTTCTTGTCTTGATTTCCGATTGCAAAGCGTCCAGAATTCTCATATTCTGATCATTGCTTTCTTATCAGCGCTGACATTATTTCTTCCTCTCTCTCATAAGACAGTCGGTTCATATAGAATGTATCGATTGCAGCTGTTACTAAGACTTCATAGTGTAGACTGAACGGCGCTTTGATTGTCATAGTCACTGCTTCATTGCATATCGCATGCACAATACTTAAAAAAACATTTGAACGTTGTCATCTTTTTTTGTGTACTTATTCTGACATGATTCAATACAAAATTTGCACTGATACCAAGACTTTGAGAAATTTAGATCATTGTCAGTCATTATTTCATTCTCTTTCAAGGAAGCCGATTGAGAATAGTAAATAGGAACGAGCCAGTGATCTTCTATAGAAAGCCATAACTTTTTGTACACTAACATAGATTTTTGTCGAATATACATCTACAGTGGATTTCACTTACAACAGTTTCGGTTATACAGGTATTTCACTTATACCGGTAATTTTGATCGGTCCCTCAAATACCGATACAAACGACTTTCACTGTCCAAACAAGCGAGAATACAGCTCATTTTAATTCTTAAGACTTTACTTAATTCTCAAAAGATCTCTTTTCGACAGATATCGTATAATCAGACACCTCCCATTACACAGATATTTGCTTAATCGGTCACCTCTCCTGTTACACAGGTTCTGCTGCGCGACATGCTTCGAAAATGCCAAAGGTCCCCTTTCTAAAATAAATGGCTGTTTTCTGTTTACCTTCATGAACTGTTTGCTAAAAAGGGAACGAACCATCAACGACTAAGACAGAATTAGCTTACCTTAAGTCTTCATCTCTGTGGCGAGCAGTGATCAACAAGAAAGCGTTATTTGATCCCAACTGAGGTAATACAGGCCTTATTTCAAGTGAACGCGCACAGTAAAGAATGCCAGCTCCAATCACGCAGATATATCTTGTGACCAGTTCATTACTTTCTTTACCTGTAAAGCGTCACCTGAACTCTAAAAATGAAAAGTTTAGGGGTCGAACAATGGGGAGTGTTGAGAATGCTCAATGGGGTTTGTTTGTGATGGCTAATACTGTTCCTTTTGGAATGATCATACCAAAGTGCTTGTGTCTATCTTGGTTTTTGATATAGCATTCCCTTTTCAGCAAACAGTTAAGAAAAGTGAAGTGGCGAAGCGCTCGGCTGACTTAGCTTTACGCGTCATAAGTAAATAGATCGTATACATGTTGCTTGTCATGAGCTCTGGTTGATGTTGTCGATCGCCGGAAAGAATTAAGATTGCAGATCGACTCTCGTTGCGTTTGAAGGTACGAGCTTGTACGACTGTCACCGCGCGCGGTCCTCTACACAAATGTAATGGCAGCAGTCGCATCGATGTCCAACTTCATTCAAAGCAATGTTGAAATAAACATAAAGAAGAGTTTCTTTGCATTAGAAGACCACAAATCTGTCAAAAAATCGCCCTTTGATTGAAACATGAAGAGCGCAATAGTCGAATTCTACACAGACGTCGGCGACAATCAAACACCAGTGATATAGTGTGCATCACAGGAACGGAGACAAAGCGCAAAGTAATCGAAAGTAGAGCTACGTGTTATACGGTAATCACTGAGTACCACGGAGAATCCGCACTGGATGCGCATAAACACATGTACAATCATTTATAGTTAACGAAAAGCGAAAGCGGAATATGCGATTCGGTATTTCATCCGACTTTGCGTCGTTTCTTTTCTACTGCGGCGGCGGCGGTTGTTGATAAGGCTGCTGCGGGTACGGTGGATACGCGGGGTACGCAGGGTAGCCTGAAACAGGGCGGGACAGTCAGTACGATATACTACAGTCACGAAGAGGATTCATAACATCCCCACTTGAGCCCTGTTTATATATTTATGCGGAGTTTTACCAAATTTTAACATTCGTGACAACATTTGATCAAAATACGAGACCATCACTACAAAAAATGACTGGGTTAGCTCGACTCATCCCTGTCAAGCCATTCCAAATAATCAAGACAGCGAAAATGTAATAGAGGTAAAGGTACATTTATAAGCAAAAAAGGAAAGCGAAACCGACCTTGCGGAGGAGGAGGATAGTAGGGCGCAGCGGGATTATGACCGGCCCCAGGATACGTTCCTGGATAAGCGACCGGGTATGGTGTGGCGGTCTGGTACGGCTGCTGCTGCGTGGGGTACGGGTAGGGCGGCGCCGCTCCGTATTGCTGCGCTGAAACAGTTATCATCGTCAGTACAGTCAGTTTTAAGACGCAAGCAGTGGGAAATAAATGAAATTAACGAAATTAAAGTAAAATTCAGATATGGGCACTTTAAGTGGTTGTCTGACATTTTAGCCTGACTTGAAAAAGGGACCGTTATTTCGAAACGTCCGATGACGCAAAGAAAGCAAGCAACCGAGCCTGTTTTGTGCGTGAATTGTGTATTTCCTAATCGGGACTGGAAGCCTCGATAACCCCTGTCTAACGACTCGCAAGCTATTTTAATTGTGGCTTCTTTAATTGCAAACTACCATGCCCCAAAATATCCTTTTACACCATTTTCCCATTAAACTGAACGCTTTCGAAACCAACTCGCACACTTTGTTGAATTCTTTAAAGAAACATATTCTATTTGATTTTAAAGGTGTGCGATTTGGTTTTGAAAATGTTCAATTTAAAGTGGAAATGGCATATTACATAGAGGGTGTAGAGTAACTTAAAAGCCCCACAGCAATTCTTCAACGCAAGAAAGCTCTTTCATTTAAAGCGCAATAGTAGCCATCGTCGCGCTCATTACAATAGCGCAGGCAAAAAATAAAGAGGAAGCGCATTACGGTATGGCTGATACGGATGGTGCGGTGGCGCTGCCGGATTATAAGCCATCGGAGCGGTCATCGGCGCTAAAATTTAGCAACGTTTAACATGCAGCTCCAAACATAACAGAAAAAATGTTACGAAAAAATTATCATGCAAGATTTTCAAAGCCGTTAGAAGATAGCCCATCACATGTTTAGCGATGATGAACGAGAAGAAACGAGTGAGTGAGTTAGTGAGCGAAATGATATACAGCAGGCAAAGTTAGAAACTGCACAATGAACAGAAGATACACTGAGAAATTAGTACGCTTCATAACACGTTAGTGAAAAGCGCTTAAAGCCAAGTTGCGTTGATTCTAAGGTTTGTTTTAAAAGTTATAGCGCTGAGTTCCTGTGCGCGTAGAGGATGGCTTTATGACACATTCTGACTCGTTACCAAGCATGCAATGTCTTTGCTATTCTACGGCTAGGTAAATGCTCTACACAGTTTAAGGTTCGCGTTCGTTTATATTAATCACAACTGTTAAAGCTTTTCCCGCACTTTGTTGAAGTAGTGACGTGCACGTACAAAGGCTCGATCGGTAATGTTAAAATCAATCTTTTCTTTATCAGCCACGTTTTGATTAATAAAATAATATAATTTCTTAGTTTCTCGTTTAGGAAAAGTCTGAGAACATGGAAAACAAAACTGATAAGCTTCCCTCAACTGAAAAAATTCTGGCCGATTTTGTAACCAAATCGTTTAACACTAAACGTCGGATCTGTACATTCTACCCCAACTTCTTCCTAAACTTGATCCACGAATGCAAAAAATTGAACCTTGAGCGCCCATCGGCGGGTGCTGTCCGGGTGGCGCGGTGGGGTGCGACTGCGACGGCGCCTGCGCGAAGTTCGGCGGGGGCGGACGGGGCGGCGGCTGCGCCGAAGCGGTCGTTCGAGCGGCTTCACCGCCACCTTCAAATGCTAGTCAGTACAATGCCACAAAAGCCAACGACACAAGGACGAAATGTCCACGTAGAAAATAAACAACAGATATCATATCGATTGAGCTGGCGAACAAGTCGAAAATTTAGCCGTGGAAAAGAGTTTCGAAAGAAGGCGATGCTAGTTGTATTAGTTCAATAAATTTTTCAGCTTTCGCACATTTTTGAGTTCGCGGACGCCAGCACAATACCAGTAAAACAGAAAAGAATTCTGTGCGTGCACTGTGGGGAAAGAATAGAAAGCACATAAAATCCTATAAACAATCGCATTGAGTTGCATTAATGCAAACTTCGCCGCGAAATAACACTTATAAACCAATGAGACTGATACATCCACACTGTTCTTTCGGATGTCCATATTAAAATAACGTTAGTTCGCACCATGGTAGGCCGGGTTGGACGGCGCCGCCTGCGTTGGCTGGCTCACAATCGTCTGCTGCATATCTTTCATCAGGTCCTCCTTCTCTGTCTTTCGCGCGAACACAAAGTCCGATACTTTCTGTTGGAGACGCACCAACAACGGCGTCAGGTCATTGTAGAACTGAAACACCATCAATATTCCACAACTTCAGCAAGTATTGCACTAAATGTTGTTATTCTAGGCTAGTTTCGATCCCACTTTTCATTATATATGCACTAAAGTGTTAACCATTTCACTACAACAGTGTTGGGCTTATTGAACGCTGCTTTGCTCAACGTCTATATCTTCAAGCTAAGATCAAGGGTATCAGGTAAAGTTGCTGGGGACCTTTAAATACTTTATACAATTCTCTGCACTCCCTTCAATCTTATGCATTCACAAAGCACTCGCCAAGGCAAACGGCCTCTCATCAAGGTGAGCGCAATACTAGAGCAATATAACTAACTCAAAAAGTTTAGCCGAAATTAAGCAGATAATACGATCGTTAATTCCTGTTATAAACTTATTTAGGAATGGAAAAATTCCAATATACAGCGATAAAATATGCGAATAATGGGTGTTTATTATTCGATTCATACAACAATTAAGGATGGATGGAAAGGGGCGAAATTCCGTACCTTAGTGCCCTCCTGCAGATTGCCGCGCAACTCCATGAAGATGTCGTGAGCGCCGGCGAGCATCTTGAGCATCGTTTCGCGTTCGGCTGATGAAGTGTTCGACTTCTCCGCGCAAAACTGCTGATTCGCTTGCTGAAATTGCTCAATTCAGCATCACATAAAAAACAGAATAACTCTATAAAGCGCGCCATCTTTCGAGTCAAAACGCTTCAAGAAAGAAATTATCGGCGTCTCAAATCGTTCTAAACTGAAATAAATTTCAACTGTGTATCCGTTGCGCGCAAAATAGCTCATCGTTCTATCGTTTCGCAGTCGCTACTAGTTCGGAATGGATGATTAAATTTATGTAACAGCCGGTGATTATTAAATAATCGCACCAACCTGCACTTGGGCCATAACCGTCTCTTGCTCCTTAACACTGGCGCTAACTTGCTCTCGCAACGGCCCGTAGATTTCATTCAGTTTCTCAGTGGAAATCTGCTCCTCATTGAGAGCGCCGCTTTCTCCCAGAGCGCGCAAAAACGTCGAGCCTGAAATATACAGATTTATCATAAATACGATTAATTCATGGAGAGTGAAAAAGATACTCAATATAATCCAACAAGACACACATGTACGCAGTACAAAAATAGGCAAAAAGCAGAAACTCCAAAAAAATTAATTTCTGTGTTCCGCCATTTTAATATGTGTCATGGGATAACGGTACTTTTGTGGTAGCGTAGGTAGTTTTATTAAATTTTTTTAGAAAACATACGAATACGAAAAAAATGTTCTTCCTCATTGAGTAAAACCATTTCAAATGTCGCGTTCACACAAGCCGCATCGTCAGCGCGCAGCCTTGCTTTCATTAGATAATTTTATACTGCGTATGCGCTCTGTCAACGCAATGATGTCCACCAAAAAGCGCCAATAATTAGAGAATTTTTAAAGACTTAAAATCGGTCAGCGAAAAATAACCGAAACTCACTCATGTCGAAGGAGGCGTCTTTGAATTCTTTTTCCAGTGTTTGACGTTTAGCCGTAATAGTCTGCACTCGCGTCATCAAGTCCTTCAGTTGCGCCACCGACGGCGTATTTTGTCCGGCGGTGTTCGAACTCAGACCAGGAATCGCTGCCTTCAGTTCAGGCTAAAACAGAAGCGGCGCTTTGATTCGATCATTGAATACGGAGGCCATCGCACGTCTCAAAACTATATCATATTTCGTGATGCTATTATGATTAATGCAATCGCTCTAAGAGGCAGAATAGTGCAACAGAGCGCTAAAAAACAAGCATTTGATAGCGTACCTCGGGTTTGCTGAGTAGCTCGAGTCCTCGCCGGTTGGCGTCCAACTTGGTGCGCACGATGTTGTCGGCGTTGGCGGCGGTGTCGAGGATGCCGCGATACTTGCCGATCTCCTGCCAGAGCGGCTCGGTGAGGCGCTCGGAGGCCATACGCGTCCACTTCTCCTTGAACTGCGCGCGCAGCTGCACATCCGACTGCTTCTCTTCCGTCAACAAGCGCGACGTCTGCAATAACATGCTCATCTTTTCAAAATTAACCAGTTCCCATACCTCTTCCAGTATCTCCTTGTTGCGAGTCAGCAGCGAAGGCAGTTCGGTCACCGATTGAGTGAGCGAATCAATACCTCCCGCAGCCTTCACCTTTGCCGATTTCTCGCGGATCGACTCCGGCAGCGTCTCGTGATTGCACGCGTCGTCCAATGCCGCCGGAAGATTCAGTGACGCCAGTATCCTGCACATAACAACTGGTTATTTCTTGTATCAAACAGAGTATTTCAATAAAGAAAGGTGTCGATTTTAAACAACTGACATACCCGTTCATGAGCTGCGTATGTTCGCGCAGTCGACCAGTTTCCATGTTGACGACTTCAGCCCGGCGCACGTCATAAGCCGCCAACGCCTGGTGCACCGGCACTGGCACCAGTGTCTCGAACAAATCTGCAAAGTTCCGGTACAACACTGGCAAATAGTTAAACTATAGGGCGTATTGAGCGAAAACAATATCTTTAGAATTTTTATTAACCATCTTATTTGCCGCGCTGACTGTAATGACATTAAATTATTAGATAGATAGAATGCCGAGATAAGTCAGCCTTCGGCGCATACTTAAATTGTGATATCAAAATCCCACATACCTTTGAATCGCGGTCCCAGAGGAGTAGTGACCGGCAGCGTTTTGGCCAAGGCCGCTCGACCGAGCGCCGGCAAACCGCGCAGATCCGGAATGCGCTCGTGATACTGAAATAGGCAACGGTAACTGAAAATCGTACGCTCATTCTCTAAAGAGCTGTATTAAATTTTTATATGCCAAAAATGCATATTTCAGAATTATTAGAGTCATCAGAGGGTGGTTAGACCGGAATCATTTGAAGTACGAACAATTGCGGTAAGAATGTGTGATACGGTAGGATTATATAGGGTGCGACACGCGTGCATATTAGCCGCTGTTCCTTGTATAACTTAGTACTAATCACTGCTTCAATTTAGCGTACAATTTGATGGCTTAGTGACGCTTGCACTGATTACTACAACTGTTCACTGCATAAAAACCGGTTAAATCCAACCCCCTCCCGATGAGCAGAATAATGCTATGTGAAATGGATTAAAATGATGACGCACGAAGGTAGGCGTCTCATTTCGCGGAATAACAAATGTCCCATAATAAATTAATAATAATAATAACTGGTGCTCACAATGAAATCATTGTCTTTCTTGGCCAATTCGTGGGCCTTCTGTATGATGGTCATCTCGGCCTTGAACGCGTTGGGAGCGCCGGCCGTCGTAAAGTAGGTCTGCGCTTGTTGGCAGAGTCGGAGCGCTTCGGCCAACCGACTGAGTTCCTCGCCGATCTCCTTGTTTTCATTGTTCTGTCGCGACTGGTGGTACTGCGCCAGACCTTGGAAGGCCAACATCTTTCCGTTCGCCATTGGAATCCATTCCTGAAAAAGAGAGAAATTCCGCATTTGCTTATAAAAAAACTATACTCATCAATTTTACAATCAAAAATTTAGGAATATTTCATAATAAGGCATACTAAAACAAATATCTATAAACTTCGTATTTCAAGTCATACTTGAACATGCAACATCTCTTCAGCACATTTACTGTTATTGTGTGATAAAGGATGCTATTTTTTATCCACTGATAAAGTAAGGGTTGTCTACGCTAGTAAAAGATTAAACGAACCTTTTCCCACAAGCCCTTGAGCATCTCTCGACTCATCTGCTTCACCGCCTCTTGGTAAAAGTCTCCGCACTGGGCGGCGATTTTCACGAGCAGCGCCGGCTTCATTTTGTCTGAAAAACGAATATATCGTTGTTATATAGCCTCATTCGTCATCAGCATCGAAACGATTGTGTTTTTCCAACGCTATCGAAAAATTGGATGGCGTTAATACAGCCGAAATCAATATAATCACAAATAAAATGGGCGATAGCCATATGAGACGACTGAACAAAATTAAGTTAGCAGATGGGACATAGCTAATGAAAGAACCATGTAGTTGCGTACCTTTGGACGCCTTGAGATAGATGGCCTCTTGTCCCTGAGCCAGCATGATGGCGGCGAGGGCGTTGAGGGTGTCGGGCATGAGGTCGTGAGTGGGCTCCTGCTGGACGAGCGACAGAACGGTGTCCTTGAGATGGCTGAACACGCCGGCGCTCTGCTGGAAGAGTTTCGCGGCCGACTTCAGCTCCTCATCCGTTCCCAATGGCTGCACCGCCGCGATCTGCGACATTAGTGCGCCCACGTTGAACAACACCGCCGCTCGCTCGAACGTCCCGTAGCTCAGCGCTGAAATATTCAATAATTGTTTTGAATGATGTACTGTAATACGAGAAATTATTGGGTGTTATTAAATTTGGATGAATAGGGTGATCCGGTCAACAACCAAATTGGTCCAACTGGGCCAGTCACCCAAACTAAGTACCACCCAATATTTCTACCCGTATAGTAACTTCTACAGATCGTACGTTCGAGTCGCGCACGCGAGTGATACTGAGTGTGTGTGACCTTCATTCATAAACGCCGCGCAATAATATAGTTGTTTACCAAATAAGAGCGCGACTAAACATGGAAATAAACAACGGCCGTTGAATGCCCAGGCAAACAGCACCGACCGACTGCGGATTAAACTGATAGTCACTATTGAATCAATGAATCACCAACTTTTCAAATTGTCCAAAAAGCTAATATCATTTACGAAAGAACAGCCAAACTGCTTACTGAGTGAAGAAGCTTTGCCGAAGAACAGAGAGCCCTTGTCGAATGCATCCTTCCATTTGAAAGCGATGGGAATTTGAGTCGGCGTCAGCGGAAGTTTGTTCTCAATCGCCACCAGTTGATCATAGTACCTGAAAATTAGCAGTTTATAATACAAGAACGCCACTACATGCGGTGATTAACAAGCGAACGAAAAGCGTGCGATGATGACGTCTTATTCAATCTGTTTCAAGTGACCCCCCCCCCCTAGGATGATTCGATCAAGGCATAACGCGCTAAATGAGGCTAACACACGTCATCAAGATTAGAATCTAATCCATACCACATTTTTCAAAAAATTGGTTCAAGCTAAGACAGCGTCCTAATATTTCGTCATCAATTCAATTTCGACCACCTAAACTAGCCAATAATTGAGAATTGAATGTTATTTAGGGCAGCTCGCTTGGATGATTCCTTTGCGCAAACTTTTTAAAAAGAAAGCAAAGTACAGCAATTTACCTGACGAGCAAGTCGAGGGAACTTTCGTGCTTGTCGAGCGGTTGCATGACCGCCTTGTTGCGCAGCTTGTTGAACTCGCTGACCGCCTCGTCCGATTCCGTCGATCCATCATCGGAAGTTTTGAATGTAGAGGATATGAACGTTCGCAGTGGTTTCGACAAATCCACCTCGTTCGTCTTCTTCAACGGCGCGCACAAGAAGGCCGCCATCGTTCAAAC
>NIUQ01005214.1:0-11361 GCA_002796945.1 Plectus sambesii
CCTGTCTGTCTGTCGCAAACGTACTGCACCAATGATGCGCAATGCCCGCTGGGTCAGACGTGCATGCAAGTGGGTCAGCCCGATGGCGGCGTCAACTACAGATGCGTTGTGCGCGGATCAACTTCCTCCAGCTGCTCCAGCGACTCCGACTGCCCTCAGGGAAGATCGTGCGTCAATGTCAATGGCATACTCACTTGCCAGGTAGCAACGCTCGCATTATATTCATATGATTGTCAAGTTTTTTCAACAGCGAGAGGGCGGGCCAACATCGCATTAGTCCGCTACATTGGCAGTTTGTATCAAATCCCCATTAGTGTTGACTCACACGGCAGGATACGAATATATAAATATTTTGCAACCCCCGCCGCTGCATACTTCTAAGTTTGGGTTTTGGGAATTGGTTCGGTCGACCGGTTTGGGGAACTTTCACGATCCTAAGTTGGCAACCAGTTTCTAAATCATCAAATCTTTTTCAAGCGTTCACATATTTTTTGTTAGCTAGTTGCCAAGAAGAACTTGCCTACAGCTCTTATAACCCACTCGCAGCCGCTCTTCACTGATATGCTGCGTGTTCAAACATTACACAACTTGCTAACTCACCTCAAAGTTATGGGCAAAATACTAGTTGCGCTAGAACTAAGCATCTCCAAATAGAGCAAGAGTCGCTTGATTCAATGTATTTTTTTCAAGACCAGCGCCGGCGGGATCGGAATTGGCGGCAATTCGAACGGTGCTGGCAAGCTCTGTTACAGCAGCAACGATTGCGGATACAATGAGCAGTGCACCTATGTAAACGGCGCTAACCGATGTCAAGTTGTCGCTGGCGGAATCGGCAGCAATGGCGGAAATTCGGGTACGGTAAACAGACACATTTCAGGCACCGAAATTCTTACTTTTTCCAAGCTGATGCAGAGGATGGAACTAAAACCCCTATAAATCAATCCAGGATCAGCATAATCCTAAATATTCCACTAAAAACTGCTAATAAATGAATAAAATTTTGTCATTATTTAAAGAAGATTTTGAAACCAAAATCTGTTTTATGAACGCATTGCAGCCGTCGGTCAGCAGTGCACGACGATCAACGATTGTCCCATTGGGCAGCAGTGCATTTACAACGCTGCTTACGGTCAAACTTTCTGTCAAAGTATAAATTTCGGAGGACCGACGGCTGGTGGAATCGGCAGCACTGGCGGAAACTCGGGTATGGTAAAACAGACGCATTCCAGACACCGGAATTCTTACTTATTCTGGGCTAACACAGGGGGTTGGAGTTGAAACTCATTAATTAGTGATACATCAATCCAATATCAAAATAATTTTAAGTATATCCATAATAATGTTAATTAATAAAGTTTTGTTACTGTTATTTGACGATTTTTTGTGAGCGAAATAAGTTTTATGAGCGTTTTGCAGGCGCCGGTCAGCAGTGTACGACGATCAACGATTGCCCCATTGGACAGCAGTGTATTTACAACAGCGCTTACGGTCAAAGTTCCTGTCAAAGCGCGAACTACGGAGGACCGACGGCCGGTGGACTTGGCAACAATGGCGGAAACTCGGGTACGGTAAAACAAACACATTCCAGACACCGAAATTTTCACTTGTCCTAAGCTAACACAGAGGGTGGAATTAAAACTCATTATGTAAGGACATATTAGTATATGATAGGAATTATCCAAAGTATATACTTAATAAATTGTTAATAAATAATATTTTATTACTGTTGTTTGAAAAAGGCTTTTTGAGAGCAAAATCTCTTTTATGAACGTGTTGCAGGCGCCGGTCAGCGGTGCACGACGATCAACGATTGCCCCAATGGACAGCAGTGTATTTACAACTCTGCTTACGGTCAAAGCTTCTGTCAAGGTTCAAATAATGGAGGACCGACAGCCGGCGGAATCGGCATGAGAGGACAGAACTGCACACAGGCGAGCAATAATTAAAAACTGTGTCAATAAATATCGCGTTATAATAGTGTATTCTGAATTTGCAATTAAATCGGCTTAATAGCGACATAATTTAGATCACTGCTGGGCCCTATTTCATTACAGCTTTATTCATTCATCAGGAAACGTATGAAAACGAAAATTTTGCATTGTTGCAGTAATGATAGATTATTTGGCAGCCATTCTGTAAAGTAGCGCTCAAACTTCCTGCCTGCGCACGACCCCCGCGGAATGACTTCATTTATCTTTGTTTAACTTCTTGTATACTGATTAACAGGCCGCCGGCAATAACGCGAAGTTTGAATTTCATACTGAGGTTAACAGGTCAACTGCAGATTATTTTTCAAACAATTTTTTAAATCAAATAATTGACTAATACTAAATTCTCTGTCATGAATTCATCAATGCAACCGAAATACGATATTCATTTGGAAAAGATAACAATCACGCAGTGTATTTATACTTGTATTCATACTTGCACTACACGTTAGCCTTACACTATTCTCATGATCAACTTCGATCCGTAACGTCGAAATCAAAATTCTCTTCGATTCATTCGGGACAATTCAAAACTAAACAAATTTACAAAAAACAATGCACTACCGTAGCCAACGCTCTGCTCTTTTCAGGACTATCACTGCCAGCAGGGAGAAACATGCAGCGGATCAACGCCTGGTAGTGGTCGATATTGTGTTTACAACGTAAATGTTCAACGCCAGTGCCTATACAATCGCAATTGTTTATCTGGCGAATTGTGCGTATGGAACGCGGGACTGGGAAAGAGCATCTGCCAGGTGAGAATGGAAGACTTGAAATTAATCATGAATAAGGAATTATTGCATAAAACAGTTGAAACTACAAATCTCGTATTGACACTACTGACAGGGGATTGCTTCGAGACCTATGGTGTCGGCGAGCCCTAAAATGATAATGCTTAAACGTGCACTTATAGCTAATCAAATAACGCACTACATACAATTGCGATGATGATAATTTTAAGGGCTCAGCTTTTTGCGGAACAGTGATAATAAAAATTTATGAAACAAACCACTGGTTAAGTTTAAATTGATAAACACGATTCTTAGCTTTTATCTCTGTCGATGTAAACGACTTCACTGTATTCCAAACAAGTCACTGTGTTTTAGACTTCGAGCAATCAGCAAATCTCTTGCTTCTACGACTTCCAGTGCCCGGGCACCCAAACGTGCACCTCTACATATGAAAATGGTCAGCAGGTTATGCGATGCCGCAATTCGAACCAACCTGGTTCGAATGGACAGTGCAACTCAAATAGCGATTGCCCTAATAGTCAGGTGAGCAAGTGTGCAGGTTCTAAGATATAGTAATAAATGCAATTTACTAATGCCGCATTATGTACAATGGAACTCGTTCCTACCGGTATCTGGGAGACCGGGCAAAATTACCGGTATAAACGAAATACAGATATAAGCGAAACCGGTATAAATGTAATCATAAAAGGGTGATCAGAAATTTTTTCACACTTTTTCTTTATTTGGAGTTGATAAAACGTGCAAAATCTCCTATACCCCTGATATTTAAAAATTTTCTATGAACTATAGCCGTAATCATATTTTCATCGCGATTGCTTAGAGCACCAGAACGCTATCTGATAAATTACTTTTTTGCAGACTTGTCAATCCCAAGGCCTAGGTCAGGGAAAGCAGTGCGTGTTTACTCCAAATAACATTGTGTTCAGCGCCCTGCCGAATGATAGCGCCAACGGACAATCGACTGCACAACTCGGTTCATTGAACATTAGTAAGTCAAATACTTTTGTATATATGAAAAAAAGAAAAGTGGTAACGCATTCAATCTTTATAGAATAATGAGCAGTAGGATGTGTCTGCAGGAGTCATTTTATCGCCAAAATAACTAAAGTATAGTATAGAAGTAATAAAACAATTTCCATAATTAATGATCAGCATTAGAATTTTTATGAAACGAACCATGGGTAGACGTCGTGCATGCTGGTGAATGCTTTTCGACAAGCTTTCCCGTAAAGTCACTCGATCAAGGCCCCAGTTTTAAGGCCTGTCTACTGCAGCTCTTTTCATACGTTATCCATGTGGGCCATATTTTGCTAAATTTTAGCTCGGCGTTGGGGAGAAGCATGTCACCGACAATCGTCTCAATCGCTGGCAAGTAGGGGCGGGCTTGGGGAGCAGAGCGCACGTTCTACATCCCGAAATGTTTCCTCGAAAGACTAAATTGCCCAACCTAAAAGAAAGGATTCACCGCTTGAAAGTATCTCGCGCTCGCTTTGAAAATAGCCTATCCTTACGCTGCTCTCCATTAAAATGACCTGCCTTTAACGTTGTACTCTCTTTATCCGAAAAGTGTATTTCAGAACCACAACCTCGCAGTCGTCGTTCTGTGATGCCGATTGCCCTCGATCCTATCGGCCCGCCGTCATTCGTCAGCCCTGATGTGTCAAGCGACTCGAGCGCGAATTCAAATGGCCAAGCTCTTCCCTCTGCTCGCCACGTCGTACCGTTCATTGGTCCGCCGTTCGCTCGTCGATCACCGTTGGCCGATCTCCTGAACGGCGATGAATAAAAGATACCTAAGTGTGAAGAAAATGCGTTGAGACGCGGAGACCTTTGAATGATCTAATCGGCAGTCCACACTAAATATCTGTTCAGTGAACTCGAAACTTTACAGAAAACATAAATTTATTCTGCTTTCTCATTCGATTACTTCAACTTGCTTTTATGCTGTTATGTGATTTATTTCATGCCTAAACAATTGAAGCAAGCAAATACCGCATGCGATTTCGGTCAAGGAACGAACACAATCTGTGCAAAAGAAACCTACAGAGAATGAGCGAACAAGCAAACATGCGTTTGAACAACACAGCAGTTGAAAGTACATAAGTTTCTCGAAATGAAGTGGTTCATAGCGTCAAGAAGCTTATAATATGCAGCAATATGCAGCAAACACTCTTGACATTGCTCACTTTTCGGATCTACGTAGAAGAACGATGCAACAGAATGGGAGGCGCTCTCCCACTAAGGCTCTGCAACCTTGTTAAATGCTGATTGCCATTGACTGAGTTGTCGCGCTTGAAAATTCTTCTGCAGTAGCGGTGGACAAACTCTCGGCGAAAAGGACGCAGAATAATTATAGTCAGCCATGGATCAATTAACGCAGCGAACGCAAAAATTATCGCAAGAACACGACCGTAGACTAGCGGCAGTGGCAGCAGTTTGAAGTCGGCCAGGAGCAGTACAAATGAAGGCGTGAATTGAAAAATGAAAGGCTGGACAGCAGCAATTTTTATCATTTTCAACAGTTCCTTTGTTTCACTGTTTTCATTAGAGCGACCAGAAACGCTATTTTGTTCTTTCATGAATCGCGACAGTTTTGCACTGTAAACAAACATAGGAATTGTGGTGATGTAAGCGTATGACAAAAAGCAAACTAAATAACAAATGTACAGCGGCGTCGAGGTGAACGGTTTCGTGCCACAAAAGCCGTGGATACTCATTCCCATTTGATCAAAGCCCATCAGGATACCGGTTAAGAAGAAAAAGTAGATCCATGAACCGGCGATGAGAGAGAAAACACCGGTTTTTGTGAAGAAAATAGCTCGAATAAAGCGTGGTGTCGAAGTGTTCGGCATGCCTTCGATTACTGTATAATAGCGACAGGCGGCCATCATTGACGGAGCAGCTGAAATGATCCAGTCTCATCTCTTAGTACCGGACTTTACTGAAAAGCGCCTCCCCTAACATCTGATTTCGAGAACTGCCAAAAACTATCGTGGAAAGTTCAAATCAGAGCAAATCTTATTTGAAAACGGATGTTTGGCATTAGTGCGTAATGTCAAGTACGTTTATATGTATCTTTTCAATAACAATTGACACTCAATGAAAATGTAGTGCAGGGGGGTGAGATTACTTTAAAGAACAGTCGGTAGTATTTAAACTCATTCAAGCTTTTCGCAAGCTTTGCTTTTAGAAAGATCTCCTCTTCGTAAAGATAAATGAAAACTCAACAAACAAACATGCTAATGACGTCATAATTTTGTATGAATGCCACTGCGGTCTGAGATAAGCTAGCTAGTAGACATTTTTTACTCAAAATGATCTCTACTGAGAGGAATGAGACGCAGTCAGCTGGTTTAAGATCTTAGTGATCAGGCATCAATCGGCTGCATTACATTCCTTTTATACGAGGCCGTGTATAGCTCACATGGGATACTTAACCAGCTGAGCTCTAATAGATTCAACGGTTGAAAAATAGGCCGCTACAAAGCACTTCTGTTAATGAAGCGACGGCTATTTTACCACCTTACCTATTGATACGATGCCCGAAGTGAAGTGAACGCTCCCTTCGATCGCGCAGATTATCGGATATCGCTCGGCAAGAGTGAATGCAAATGGAAGGAGCACTACTTTGTCGATTCCGAAAACAAAATCTGCCCCGGCCAATCCAATTACAAACCAGTTTGCCAGTCGCGAGCGAATATTTTTTGAGCTCAGTGCGAGCCAAATCACTAGACCATTACTGATGCTTATTAGAATTCCAAGCACGAAAGATGTCCATAAAAACCACTGGAAGCTTGAGCCAAACCAATCGCCATACAATTCCGTGCTGTTGTCCATGGTAGTGGTTTTAGACTAAAGCAAATGCATCGCTTAGATATCAAATAGTTATTTAATTGAGCTAAGGATAGAACTGAAACTTAACAGACAGTGAATTCATATTCCGTTCCTTCCTGTCTTACACATTGGACAGCAGGATTTTTCATCACTTTAAAAGGAGGTAACTGCAGCTACTATCATCCTGTAATGTTTTTATGACTATTGAACGATCTTAGTTCGTCCTATTAAATCGCCTTCAATTCCAGCGAAACTGATAAACATTCAAGCCGCTGATTTTATTTTTAAGTTGTTGTGCGCTAGTGAAGGTTAAGAATCAGTCAAAACCATCTGCTCTCATCAATTATTGAACTGGCCGTTTTAATTAAATCGATACTGTCCTCATAAGCGTTCGTTAACTCTTCCTTCGTTATACAGTATAATTAATTCATTCTCCTCCCACCTTTCATCTTAAGCTCAGTCGTATCCCGGAAGTTCTTTCGAGCTTATACGCATGAGATTAGGTGGTACAGCATCATCGACTGCTTGCGTTACTTACTCGTTCGCTACGCGACGCTTGATCACACAATATGGTCGATGAAAGTATAATTGGCTGTTTTCGGTTCTAAAGAGACAATTGGACTGTATAATCTTTTGTGTTAAGACAATATCAGTGACATATTGCACTCTGGTAGCTAAAGATCTTGCTCTAGGTGCAAAAATGCTTCCTTTCCATTTCCCCTACTGTGCACTGGTTGCAAATTGCAGACAATAGTTTGATGCATTATATCACTGAAAGTTGTTATTACACGACATAGTTGTGAGTTAATCCTCAACCTATTGTTTTTACGCTTAAGCACGCCGCAGAGAAGACTCTTTCATCCAAAGCTTCGAAATCGAAGTGCAATGAACGCAAAATTAGTATAGAAACTCCAGATTTGGGAAAAGAATATTAGAATGTAAATTGAGTTTCGGCATGCATTACGGATTTAGAGCGAACATGATGTATTATACACTCGAAATAATAAAATGCGGTAACAAGATAGCATGCAAGTGTAAAAGGCTGGAAAGGAGCGAAATCCGAGGTCAAAGCATACTTCTGCGGCGGCAGTGCCGAAGGGGAATACCCTCGACCGTCTGCTGCGGCTGAACGTCGCCTCCGAAACAAGCAAGTGAAGCAAAGAGGCAGCAAATAGGAAGGAAAGAAAACATTCATGCAAAGCGCACATAATGTCCATCATTTGAAATCACAGAAGTGAAGATGCTCTCTTCACAGCATTTGAATAATATCGCGTGCAGGGCGACACAGAGGGTCTATCGCATAAAACCGCTGTAATAACAATTGCTAGATCCAGGCGCATTGTTAAGGGGGCGAGGCGGCATTTTCTCCTCTTCCCTGTTTCTTAGAGTTCAAATAAACAGTGAAGTTCGTTCAGACCGATTGTGCTTATAACACCGTCTCCCTTATACCGGTCATGCTTGGCCAGTCCCGTATTTTCGGCCTATAATTTTACAGAGCGAATCTCACTCATACGGATTTCGTTAATAACGATATTTTGCTTACTATAGCGATATAATTATTCGAACATAGTAATTTTTGCCATTTTCCTCTTCGACTGGTACAAACGTTGATAGTAGGAACTGGGTTTAAATATTCGAAGATACGAATATTCGCAAATCGATCGAGTTGCGAATTTTGCGGTAAGTAGCACCAGTGAAAAATTTCTACCCCCTATATTATATCTGTTAAGACTGATCGCTCTCAAAGCGCGTTTTGGCTGTTGTTTATACATATCAGAGAGAGAATAGGCAAACCTGATCTATTATCAGAAAATAAGCTTACTATGATCACTGCAAGGGACACTTACGGTTGCATGCAAGATTGAAAAGAGTCTCTGTTCACTGCCTTAAGGATGCTATCGTGTAGCTAGCGCGCATGCACCTGAACGGTCGTTAGCCTGTTGCCATATCACAGCCTATAAAAAGTACAAGCTATTCAGAGGCCGGTTAGCTTGTGTTAATTCAGTATCACTGGTCAGCGAAAGGAATTTTGAGTCAGACGGCTGAGCATATTCAATTTAAGCAGCAGACAGTGCATGACATTCTTAGAGAGAAAGATACTCTATTGCACTCTGCGTAGGACGGTTATTTCCAACAGAAATCAGTGAATCGTTATTTCAATAACAAGTTAATTTCAAGCTGCACCCGAGTATGCATTGATCAATATTTGCGTCCTGTTTATTTACACACCGTAACAGCTGCACGACAAAAATCGTTTATAGCGGTCATATCAGTCTGTCTCCGGACTTTTGTCCCATCTATTGTTTGTGCAGAGTTAAAAATGCTCTAACAAAACTGCTCCTAAAAAAGATTGTACGAACGGCAACGATTTATGCTGTTGAAAGAATAATTTTGACTCGAAAACTACGCCCACGAGTTCAACACTGACACGGCTTTCAGAATTAAGCCCCGGAGGTTGTAAATTAGAGGGGGACGTAATTTCGACAAAACACGGTGATACTGGAACAGAAAACCTGGACAGCTCCACAACTATAAGGAATTCGCACCTCATTGCGCTAAGATATGAAATGAATTGAGACTTCTGCCAATGTAATGGATTTTGAAAAAACACTTAATGATACACATTGGTGTATATGGGTTTAATTTTTTCAGCTAGCACTAATACAGTCTTTGAGCAGTATTATTTCCGATTTGAGACTTTATTTTCAATTGTCATATTTCAATGTGAAACTTGATCATTTCGACCAATAAAAATGCATTCAAGTGGACATGACTAAAGAAAGTGTCATCAAAGCCAAAAATAACATCAGCTCCTTCACCTAGTGTGGTTCAGCGGGATTTTCTTCCGCGGTTCGTTTTTGACACGATGAGAGTCCGCGAAGTACAACAATAACGAATCCATAAAATATTTGCACAAAATTGAGGAAATCGAGGCCAATCCAAAGACCCAAAATGCCACCAAGCTCGCTAACAAAGTCCGCAAATGAATACATGGGTTCTTCCACGAATATTATGTACTCAAACGACATTATGCTGATGGCGATGTCTGCTCGGTCATATTCTGTTTCCTCGTTATATTTTTTTACCTCCTTGTAGCTAGTATGAGTACAAGAGCGTGGGCAGTTCTTTCTGCAAGCTGATGCCATATTTTTAAATTGAAATTGCCGAAAATCGCGTAATCTGCATCGATTAATCTTCGTTTCAACAATTCTTGGCCAGGTAACTGGCGTGCAGTTGCAATTTGACTGAATGACGCCGATTTGGCAGTCATCAAAACAGTCTTTCAATGATGCGTCGTCCAAGCATTTTTGCACACCATTTTCAGTTGCATAAAATTGATAAGTAGGTCCAATAGTTAACTTTGACTCGATTCTTCTACCGAAATTATATGAAACTGTTGATCCCACCGCAGTACCTGCTCCATTCACATGCACATCTCGTCCAACCAAATCAATAGTAACTGGCTCAGTCAAAGAGGAGTTGCTGGGATTGGGCAACAGTCCTTTGTCGATCTTTATTAACATTTTTTCAAACTTTGATCTAAAGACAGCGGTATGCTGCAACTTGAAGCATATCTTTGATTCGCTAATGAATGTCGTTTCTCCAACTGGTATTCTTTTAGCATGCAGTGAGCTGTTGGTAAAATGAAAAACATCTATTCTATACAGCTTCCTAACTTCTGCGCCACTTTTTTGCTTCAGCTCATCAAAAGATAGGCTGAAGTCATCGAAAAGTATTCCAAGGTCTTCCAGTAGTGTAAAATTGTACTTCATTGATTCAAGTTTCGATTCTTTCAAATTCATTCCATTTTCCATTTCCATATAAATCGCGAGGTAATAGAGCGTTAACTGTAGAAAATCACTTGGCCACTCGCTATTCATTAACGCTTGTTTGTCTTTTCCGCGCGAAAACGATTCATCAGATGGTAAAAGGGTATCTTTAACTTGCAACTCGATGGAGCGGAAAGGCAAACAAATTGTGGCTGGAGGAAACGCTATTGAATCATTTTTCGTTAAATTCAAGTTGACTAATGTTTCGCCGGTTCTGTATTTCCGAAACAAGTCATTGGCCATAAAAATTGTAACGCACAGAAAAGCCAGAAATAAAGCTGATGAAATTATTTTAATCATGATTAAAATAAAATCAATTCCGGTCCACTGTTTCAGTTTCTTAGGAGACAAATATTTCTTCAGTTTTATACACCTGCACCGGCCCGCGTCTGCCCCGATGTTGGCTACATCAGCATGATTTTCACTCGACGGAGTGGAATTTTCTGTTGGCTTTCTTCTAGACAGTAACTCACAAATAAATTTTAGCGGAAAAAGTAAAATGTTTATGTAGGAAAGAACACTGAGACCTAAAAATAATCCTAATGTCCCGCCGAGTGATGTGAGAAATTCTTGCCATGTATATAAAAATTGCTCTTCAATCATTGGATACACGTAATCCTTGACAGAAAATCTAATCGACATCATGTAATCTGTCATAATTTCTGAATTCATACGCTGCCAATCTGGTGTACGCACTATCAACCGATCGGCAATTAAATTCCACTGTTCACATGATGGCATACAGGTGAGTTTGCAACTTTTGTCATCTTTTTCAAATAAGTTATTGAAAAAAGCACAATGTTCATATTGCGATAAGGAACATTCCTTTAGAATGTCCCGCGACAGCCCTGGCCAATTAGTTGGCGTACAGTTGCAGTATTTCTCAACTAAGGTGATACGACATAGAGCTTGACATTGATCTTTTGTTTGAGTTGTGGAACATTTTTCTGCTCCGTT
>NIUQ01005215.1:0-11429 GCA_002796945.1 Plectus sambesii
GCATAGCACAATAACAGCAACTTTCCATTGGCTCTTGGCCAAGACGCAAATTCAACGATTGACGGGGCGATATGAGAGCTTCAGTGTCGAGTCTTGCTTCTGGTCAGTCGGCCGGTTCCTTGAGCTTGTACCTTGGCGGTTGGAGAGGAATTCTTCGGCTTCTTTGCTGTACGCGAGCTTTTTGGCTTGGATATCGCCTTCGAATCCAAACTGGCATCGTCATTCGCCTTTCGTTTCTGAAATTCAGCAGATCATGGACTGATCAGAAATATTCTCAAAATTTTTGATCAGTAGGAAGATGGCCAACCACGCATCCAGAGTTTGCTCCTAAAGATTAAGATCTCAAGATGCCTCTTTCCCTCACGAGACATCCCTTCTTGCCAAGAACAATCATCAGTTCGTGATTTTTGCATACAATTAAATTGTAGAATGGTGATGAGCAATAAACTTTGGAGCGGCTAGCGTGGTCTAGTCATCACTTAATCCTTACTGATAAAAATTTCGAGTATCTTAGTACAACATTACGGTAGCTGCTGAATGGACGAGCTACCTGAAGCGACATTTCGACTTGCGTGTACTGACTGTCGAATTGCAAATCGCTTCACATTCTGAGTGAATGCCGAATGTAACAAACCTTTAGCTCGCAACACTAGGGAAGCGGACAATGCGAATTGAGCGAGCTTACGATTGTCTGAGCCGACGGTACCGCAAGCCCGCTGGGTTTCGCAGCCATCATCTTCTGAAACGAATCATATAAGCTTGTTTTGCGAATTGGATTAAGGATTGTCGCCCACGTGGAAACGAGGCGTGTCAGTGTCGTATGCGGAAGTCGAGGCGCTTACATGAAAATCATCATATTGCATCCTTTCAGTGGAAGAATTATGATTCCGTGCAAATACGAAAATTTTGCGTTAAGCCCAAACGGCGACGAAAACTCGCTGAATCACTTCTTCGGCATCTCTCAATTAGGCCTATCAATCGTGCTTTTCTCGCGATTGAGTTTGAGAGCTGTCGATCGACCTAGTCGAACTGTGTCAAAGAGCTGTTGTCGTGGTTTGGGCTGCAAGTGCAATATTTTTGCACTTGCACGAACATCGCAATTCCTTCGCTCAACACCGTTGAACGCGCTGATTTATACCATTTTCACTTTAATAAGGATACTTTCAAAGAGGACATATAACAACTCTAATTAATACTTCAAATTTCTCTTTGAGTGGGAAAGTATCCTTATTAAAGTGGAAATGGTATATAGTATCTCGACTAAAGCATATGGCACTGATACGCCTCATACCCGCTGGTCTAGAGGACAGAATTTCTTACGTCGAAGTTGAAGCGGTAGACGTGCGCTTTGTCAGCGCAATTATCGTCGGCGCAATCGCCGTGAAGTAGCAGAGTATTGTCGTTGGCGTCCCGGACGATCGATATGTTGTCCTTGACAGCGTGTTCTTGCAGATCATAGCTCAACTTGCGCCACTGACAGTTGGGCAAGTTGAGCGTCCAGAACTGCCCCACCTGATTACTGCCTACTAAGCCGTAGACGTAGAAGAGGGCAGTGTCGTCGTTGAAGTGAATAGGATAAGACCACGGGCAGAAGAACGGCGGCATGCCACCCTCGCCGTATTTGGGGTGGATTATCTTTGGATGCGCCGCGCCTTTCAGAGGCAATTTGACAATTTTCTCTTCGTCGTACTGGTTGTGCACCGGCAGCATGTAGACGACGGTCTTGTCGGCGAGCGGCAGTTTCAAGTGGGCGCCTTGCACGGAGCGTGCATCGAAGACGACCTTCGCCTGGAGCTTGCCGTCGCCGTCGACCGTCACGTTGACAGCGTGGAAAGTGGCCTTTTTGGTGGAATCGTTGAAGTCGAGCCAAGCGGTGAAGCAGTAGATGGCGCCGTTACCGTCTTCGCCGATGTACGAAGTTTTCTTGCAGCCCAGCTTGCTGTCTTTGGGATCGAGCACGCCGAGGTAGAGCTCGTCCAGGACCTTCATGCGCACGCCGGCCTTGTCCTCGGTAAAGGAGATTAGATAGGTCTTGTCGGTGCGCTTCTCCACCGCCATCATTAGCACGATGATCTTGGATTGGCGCTCCACCAAGTGCAATCCTTCCCATCTCGCCACTTTCTTCACAGTCGCCAGCGGATCGTTGTTCAGCGCCGAGTGCTCGCCATTCTTCAAGTTGATGACGACAAATTGGTCGAGAAGCTGATTAAAGGCGATGCCCACTTCTCCATTAGGTGCAATCGAGAAACCCCCCGACTTGGCTACACCGTTCACGAACTTAATGACAACATTCTCAGCGTCCTCCTTAGTTTCTTTCTTACCATTCATTTTCACAATACTCGGCATAGTTGCAAGTAAACGCAACCGAGAAATGTAAGCGTTCAATCGATCTTTCAGGGCTGCGCTGTTGACGCCGTACTCATATAGGAAAAACACGCGCGTCACTGGCCAGAATATCGTAAACAAGGCCACTGCAATAGGCACGTGCAAAACAACCCGGTGGCGCATTTGCTTTGCCAAGGCGCGGCGCGGCAACTCGAATAGGCCCTCGCTCATAGTGTGCTCAAAGTGCATTTTGATATTGCACAATATGCTAACCACATCCTGTTACTGTTTCTGCTTTTAAAATTAATAATCTCACTATGCTTATTTTAATATCCGCATTCGACGCTCTCTCACCGCGTCGTTTCCTCTCGCTCCTTTCTTCAAAATGTCAAATAATAACAAAGTATGACATATCGACAACTGATTCACTCGTATGTATCACCATTCAATTGAGTAAAGGGAAATGAGACAGCTGACTGATAGCTTGACGTTTGAGAGTGTTGTCGATACGTGAAGAATACAGTGGTACGTCGGAGGGGCAAACGAATTTCCGCCAATTCGTAACTCTGCTGTTGCTGCATATTCGGCCGGTCCCCGCCGCCGTCGCAAATTTCCAGCATTTCCAACCGATCGTTGAGCAGGCCGGCGGGTATCCAACTCAATGCCGAGCTAAGAAACCGGAACACGCCGAAGAATTGAATGAGGGCTTGAGATGGAGCGGCCTCTGTATGGAGTCCAGAAAAAGCGATGTTTGCGTAAACAGAGAACGACCAATGCGGCAAGCAGCAGACGAAATGCAGCAAGCTGACAACGATCGCCCACAGTGCCACCCGTCTCTCGGCAAGCATTCGCCGATTTTGCTCAGTTTCCTTCGTAAAGCAGTAGAGTGCGCACACCAATCGTAAAATAAAGTAGGCGGTCATGGTCAACGGCAGAAGGAAACCGATGAGCACGTTGCCGAAGACGGACCAATAAAATATACTCTTCGGCAACATCTCGTAGCACTTGTTAATCTGCACAAATGTCTCGAATCCCGGTTGCTCGATTGTGTGCGACAGAGTTACCACTTCGACTTCGGAATACATAAAAGTTGGTGTCGCAAGCAGAGCGGTAATCAAGAGGAGACCGATTAACCACCACAAGACCGAACAAGGCCGTCTTCTTGGTGGCACCTTCCACGAGTACGCAGAAACTGCCGCGAAGCGATCGTAGGCTATGCCCGCAACCGCAAAGTTCGCCATTATATTGCCGCCAGCCGTTACGGTTTTGTAAAATGTGCACACCCCCTCGCCGAGCAGCCATAATCCTCACAGCTAGCATCGAAAACTGCTACTGTTAATAACGGTCATCAACCAGCTGACGAAGACGAATCATATAGTGAGAGAAGAACATATGGTCATTACAGTTAACAATGAAGATTGCATAGAATGTAGATCAGATATAGGGACAAAAAAAGGCTACCGCTTCAACCTCACTCTAGTAATGAGCCACTGTTCAAGAGCGGGGACGGCTGTGTTTTCGATCCAGTCGAATTTGTAGCGAAGATAGAGTTTGTCGTCGACGAGGCCGGGCACCGCCCGAGCTGCCCAGTCCAACTCCTTGGTCGACTTGACAGAGTAGAGGAGGAGGCGGGCGAAGATCGACTTGCCGACGAACAAGCGACGACGCTCGTCCGCCGACAACCGCACAAGCTGACGCCAAATTTTTGCGCGAAAGTTGGCGTTGTGGTGCAGCGAGTAGCCGCCCTGAAGAAGGGAAGCGATCATGGCGAGGTTCTTGGTGTGGACCACTTGGCGAACGGCGGTGTCGAGCACGAGCTCGTCCCGCACGCACGACGCCAGATGCAGCACCGTGCTCCACTTTCCCGCGTTCTGTCGCAGCAGCGAATCCATGAGATCAAACTCGCGCCGCTGCCCCAGACTGTACAGAGTGTGACACATTGCCGCCAACTGCTGGTTGTGATCCTGGTCGCGCGGCATCGGACTGAGCAGCCACTGGTTGACATTCTCGGGCTGATGGCAAGTGGGCTGATTGGCTACGCAGCGAAGGAGATACAGCTGACTGAGACGGTTCGCTTCGAGCATCCACACGCCCGTCTTTTCTGGACTGGACAAGGATCGCTCGTGAACGGAGTCGAGCTGGTCAATTACTGGTTTCAGATAGATGATCAACAGATTGTGCACTCTCGTCGCCTGGTACGTCTCGACGAGGCGAAAGAGCGCGTCGAGTCCCACAAGCAGCGGGCCCAAGTCGAACTCATTCTCGAGGTAGCGCAGCAGACTGACGTACAAGTTCAAGTGCTCGGAACTCTCCAAGAACTGCTCGCTGTCGCTGATCAGCTGAATGCGCGACTTGACAGGAATCTCGTTCAAATTCCTGTGCAGCTGGTTGATCAGCATTCGCCAGTTCTCAGCGTCGTAATTGACGCCGTAGGCATATTTCCATGCAGGGTTCGCCAGAATGTACTGCGACGATTTCAGATCCAAGTCGGTGAATACCATGGAAGTGTTTTTGAACCAAAACTCGCGCGAGGTGAACGAATCGTTCGAGCCGAACGCGTAGGAGAACGGAATGATCCACGTGAGGTTGGCCGGCGCCTCCTTTGCGCTCAGATAGGCGCGGTGTCGTTTCCGATCGGACTGCAGCTGATCGATCCGAATGAGACCGTCCTGATAATCGCGGCTGATGTGAACTTCGGGAAAGCCCGGGTTCTTCAGCCACGGCTCCATCACGTCGGCAAGAACTTCGGCTGTTGTCCCGAAATGGGCGTAGATGGGAAGGGAGGCCCACAGATGCATTCTTGTCACGGTGCCGTATGCGTTTCGCTTGAGATATCGGCGAATGCCGGAGCGGAAGTCGAAATCGTCGATGAGCGAATGGATCATGCGGACAGCGACGCAGCCCTTGGTGTAGAGATGAAGGCGATCGAATGAGCGGTAGACGTCGTGTTCGGTGGTGAAATGCCTCACGAGCGACAGTTTCTCATCGGAGGACTGCTTCGACAACAGTTGCACGAGACGAATGTAATACTCGTTGTCGGTCAGTTCCGGTTGCAACTTGGACAGAAATTCGTACACGTAATAAGTCGCAAATCCCTCGTTCAGCCACAACTCCGACCAATACCGATTGANACAGAAATTCGTACACGTAATAAGTCGCAAATCCCTCGTTCAGCCACAACTCCGACCAATTACCGATTGACACCAAATTACCAAACCTGCAGATGACACAAAATTAGAGATTAGATGATGTGCTACAAGGATACCATTGATGCGCGATTTCATGAGTGATGATCTTCGAAATTTTGTAGTGCTCCAGTACCATCTCGACGGTAACCTCGCTCTCGTCGACGGCATCATCTGAAATTACACATTAATTATTTCATTAATTTCAGTTGTCATGCATAATATACCACTTTCACTTCAATAAGAACACTCTCCAATTCAATGAGGTCATATTCAAAGATCGAAGAGAACACTTGTCATATTGTTTTGTGCATGAAAACGTTCTCTTTGAACTGGAAAGTTGCCTTATTAAAGGGAAAGTGATGTATAATGTAATATAGAAGTGTGTTGTTCGCGCAGAAATAGCAGCCTAAGGGCAGCTACTTATTCCCGCATCTCACCTATCTAACCATTAAAATTTTGTGCAAATGTGTACAAATTTAGTACAGTCAAAACCGGATAAGTGCAACCCGCTTAAGTGCAAAACCGCATAAGTGCAACCATTTTCTCGTGCCCGATCGAGTTGCACTTATCCGGTTTCGGCTGTAACTATGACGAGCATGTGTACGAATTGGTAAAACGAGAGATCTTGTTTGCGCTTTAAAATTTCTCAGCGAGATCGAAATGATAAAAATTAAAGATAGTTTTTAAGACGCATCAAACGCTTTTTCACTTTCTCTCTCGACACATGGAATTCTGGTTTCCATTGAATGAACAGGCGATTACGGTATTCAGTCTTGAGTTTACTTTGTATGAAACGCTGAATTTGCGCTTTAAAACTGGGTGGTTCTGTTTTTGCTCAGTGACAATAAAAGATGGGTAGTCTTAAAAGAGAAAAATTAAATTCAGTCAGTTACCGTGATATTCTGAAGAATCGAGCAGCATGTTGTGATGGAAGACGACGATACCCCAGTTCTCCATGCCGCCCACTGGGAAACTTGGCGCAGCGATAAAGTCCATTTTCGACAGCGGATAGATGCTCGCAAACTCCTCCTCCTGCATGTCGAACATTCTGGTCGAGAAGTTGGCGGCAAATGAGGCGCCCATGTAGTCTTCGGGCATTGTCCAGATTGACAACGGCAAGCCTCTCTTTGTGGTCGTGTCGGTACTTATCATCGGTCCCACCGCGAAGGCGAGCAAGTACGATGGCATGGGAGGCGTCTCCAGGAAGTAGCTGGTCATAAGGTTCGTCGACCGATTCAGTCGTCGCTTGTAAGCTGCAGTATTTGATAAGACGGTAATGTGTTTGTGATGCGTAATCGTGACGTTGTAAGTAGTTTTAAAAGTCAGCTGGTCCCAGCAGGGAAAGAACGTCTTGGCAAGGGCGGGCTCGAACTTCGTCGAGAACGACACGACTGTCTCCGACGAATTTGTTCTCTCTTTATGCTGCTGCGAGCGGTAGCAGTGCACGCCCTCGATATGGTCGTCGACGCAGATTTTTGTTTCGAATTCCATAGTGAGCACATACCAACCGGCGCTGAGAGGGGCGGCCGGCTTTATTCTGATAATTTGATTTTCGGCGTCCCGTGTGGTCGTCTGTATCGGCAACTGATCGTAATCGGTGCCCGACGACGAGTCTCTCTCTCTCGTCAGCGTGGTCGTGATGACTTTGACCGTGTCGGCGGCGTGAATGACCAGAGATATGAGGTCGTCGACGCATTCGAAGAGCGCCGAAACATTTCCCCGTATTAGTTCTTGCGAGCTGAAGTCGGTGAAGTCGAGCGTGAGATCATAATGGACGGGAATGACGGTGGTCGGCAGGAGATAGATGGGCTTGCGCGTGCGGTTGTCGCTGTTGACGAGCAGCGAGTCGACGAGGTTGTCGAATGACGAAGGAGGGTAGACGTCAGCGGTTAAGTCCTCGTCGACCTCGGCTGCGGAGACGGCGCTTTCTTCCTTGCGAAAGCGTTCAAACTCGGCCGCCCAATGGCCGAAAAGGAAGGCGAGAATGATACTGACGATGAATAGAAGGAGCAGAAGAATGGCGAGAATGCAACCGATACAGCGATCGGGCTTATCGTCATTTTGTTCCGACGAAGCGCCGGTGGTGGAGGTTGCCGCCCCGCTCGTCGACCGCAGACACGGCTCCACTTCGTCCGCCGCGACGACAGTCAGTCCGTTCATCGCTTGAACGGTGGCAAAGCGAGTAGTGGGCGTCGTCGTCCGGAGGCCGGCGGATACGGGACGACGCCGGTATCCGCGCTCGCGGTGGGCATGATTGATGCCGTAGCGGCGCCGGTAAGCCGCGGCGCGCGGTCGGGTCGATCACGGCGCGCACTGGCAGTTGACGGCGACTCACTCGAATGGCGCTGGGCGCGCAATCGGCCAAGCCGAGTCGGTCGCTCCTTCCAAAGAGCTGTCGACCCGAGTGGGCCACTCGAAACGCGAGCCAGCAAGACTGGGAGTTGCCTCCGTCCACTAGCAGCAGGGACGGCAGCAGCGGCGGCGCAGGTCTGGTGTTGTTCGCACCGGGCGGCCCGACTCAAACACGATTCCTCGCGCTCCGACGATCGAATGTACGCGATTTGATGCGTCGTTCGTCGACGACCCGCAGACGGCCAGGGGCGGGACGCGCCGCAACAGTAGAGGAGCGCAGTGTAAACAAATTGCCGCCCGAGCCACCGAACGACGTCGATGATCGCCGACACACCGGCGGCACGAGGCGCGATTGTAGATGTAAACGCGGATTAGAAGAGTGAGCAAATAGGAAGAGACAGGGAGGCGTGAGAGGCGATAGAAAGCCGATTGTCGACTGCGGCCGCCGCACCTGCGCCGACACTTCCCCCCACGTCGACTGACACTGTCCGACCGACCGATCGACAAGAGCACGCGGGCGCGGCTGGGAATCTGGGCATAATCGCGTTCCTTTCGCCGCCACCAGTGACAGCGAACGCAGGTCATTGGACAATGGGCAGCGCACAGCCGTGTCCATTTTTCATTGCGGTCGGAGCAGCGGTGCCAGGCGCCCGCCAGACTATTGTTTCGTCTCGGTGGCGGCATCCACCAGCGCTTTCTGCTTCGTCTTTTGTCGCCCTCGCGCTGTCGGTCAATCACTCACCGCGCCGATTAGAAGCCGAGATTGCGAGCGCCGGCGCCCCCATCTTTCGGCCGGCGCTTAGCCCCGGACATGTGTCCCACCACCACCACCACCGTCTGCGATCGGTCGATTGACGTCTGTTTGTTCTACAGCAGTGTCGAATGACTTTGGAAGCATATTGCCCACTGATCGTTTTCCCCGCACGCTGCGCTTAATGGAAAAGGCAATTGTGTTGCCGCCACCGCCAGCGTCTACCGGCCGACCGAATATTCAGCCGTCAATCGCCCAGATGATCGCTCGAGAAGTCAAAGCACTTGCTCAGCGAAATGACCACAGCGCTTTCGCATGAAAAGAAAATACAGTCATCGCACTTCACGCCGGTTGCTTTTAGATAGTCATCTAAGGCGCAATGCAAACATCTTTTGGTATAAAACAGCGCCGATGCCGCCGAAGCACCACCAAACATTTCGCACTTCCCGTCGTTTATTGTGGAATTCGTAGAAAATGGCGCTCCGACTCATTTCAACACTCGCTCTGTGTTCCCTCTTTTTTCTCGCCTTAACAGCTGATGCTCAACAAACGCTGCCAGTATGTGCTTTTTTTCAAATTAGTGCGTCATGAGTTTTTACGCACTGAGCATGATAAAACGGCCAGTCAAAATTTGCAAGAGGCGAGTGCTTGTTTTTCAAAATTGTGGTTTAGCGAGAGAGTGAATTGTGCATCTAGAAATATCATTATTTCGATCTTTGCAATCCGGATTGGTAAATATTGCTAGTGCGAGTGACAACTGCAGGAAGAGACGGAGGCAAGCGGCGAGACGGAGGGAAGCGGTGAGGCGGCGCCAGCCTTTGACGAAGTCGGATCAGGCAAGAGAGACGTCATTGCTTTCTCAGATCCCCATTTATTGCCGTTTTTAGGCGCATCGTCATTGGATTTGGGCTCTGGCGCGACAGCATTGACAGAAGATGCTGGACAATTATCGTTC
The DNA here is from genome assembly GCA_002796945.1 of Plectus sambesii. Lineage (NCBI taxonomy): Eukaryota > Metazoa > Nematoda > Chromadorea > Plectida > Plectidae > Plectus > Plectus sambesii. Next base: position 9,572 of record NIUQ01005215.1, read on the forward strand.
GCTGCGGACTCCGGCGAGACGTTGAATTTCGATGAACCGATTACGCAACAAACCGGCCTCGACATTCAAGAGGGATCTGGAGAAGAAGCCATTCCAGCTTAAAAATAATTCATCGATAAAAATATTCCGAATTATGCTTTAACATCAGTTCAAACTCTCTGTATTAGGTTATTGTGTAGCAAACAAACTTAATCAGGTCAAATAAACGCATTCTCTCTTTCATTTTATCATCAGTTTTTGGCCACATCCCATGATTTTCGTCGTAATTGTGAAAGATGGATGAAGAGAAGGATCACGAGAATAAAAAAGCTTCCGATACTGAAGACGGTCGTCAGCATCAGCACCGACTTCTGCGGCCAAATACCAGATGCAGCGAAAGCGTCTAAAAAGATTTCGCATTGTCTCTTCAAATATAAGTCAATGTCAAATTCAATTTAAATCACATTCCCTACAATAGGACGATACAACATGTATAAAAGCATCGTGATATGAAGCGGGGTTGTGCGGTGGCAGACTCCGATACTATCAAATTATGGTCCCCATGTCTTTTAGGAACAGTGATGCACTATATTTATTCGCCTTCTATGAAACTCTCGTTTGAGATACAGTCAAAAGCGCAAGGATTTTTTATACGCCATGAGTGAAGAAATGGGGTTGAACAGGAGCAAAATTTGTCATAAACATGAATCAGAAATGAATTGTGGAAAAACGATATCGAAATGCATTACTAAGCACTGTAATTGGAACCGGAAGTAGGCTCGGCCACGTACTGCGCCCGATGCCTAAGCAAGAGTCATGTTGTACCCAATATCATTATTCTATTACCTTCATTTTCGCGGTGTTCTCCGTATTGTTGGCAAATTTTGCATAGCTTTCCATTGAAACATAGAGCGCAGGAGATTGCGTAAGCAATGTACGTGTTGTCCATAGTACCGGTGAACAGNTCTCCGTATTGTTGGCAAATTTTGCATAGCTTTCCATTGAAACATAGAGCGCAGGAGATTGCGTAAGCAATGTACGTGTTGTCCATAGTACCAGTGAACAGATAGTCGAACGGCCCATCGGCCCATAAACCCACGTCCTCTCCGCCGTGCGTCTCTTTCGTCATTGGAATGAATGCAGGTTGTTGAAAGTAAGCGCTCTCTAAAAAATGAGATGAAATACTGCAATGTTTTAATATTTTAATTTTCAGCAGTCCGTCGCACCGAATCCAAAGCAACGCGCAAGGAAAAGACTACTGTAGCGCCCGCTGGCAACAATGCGCGCCAAAGCATAATTTGGAGTGGTATAGTCAAATGAGCTTCTTTTGCGCTCGCACAAATACGGTAATATCTCCCTTTCAAAGAGCTTAATATCTTGAATTTCAATGATATGCCCCAGACTTAAGCATCCGGTATTCACACTAGTCGATCGCGAGTCGGATAATTTGTTCAAATAAATACCCGTGTTCACGGTGGATAGATTAAGTCGTTGAATCGTAGTCGTTTTGTTACTGTGACGAAGTGCACTTGGACCATTTGTGAAGATTAGTCTAGCATTAGGTAGATCGTCGACCTTGTCCTTTGCGGGTATTTGCGCGCCTGCAATAGGAATGCATATGAACAGACCAAATGTTCTTCACATAGCACACCGAAGATCGAAGCATTTCTATCCCAGTAACCGGGAATGGTCAGAACGTGAGAATGGTCGGCGGTGACAATTAAAAGTGTGTCGTCCTTGCTTGTCAATGTTCTTGCCGTTGCAACTGCTTTCTCCATGGCCAACGTTTCTGTTACGGCGAATTTCGCGTAGTTAGCGTGCAGAGCAGAGTCAATTAAGGCGCCTTCAAATGATATGATAAGGAAATGCCATGAAGTTA
>NIUQ01005216.1:0-11362 GCA_002796945.1 Plectus sambesii
TATCGGTAAGATCGATACAACAAACTTACTATGCTAACCAACCCAGCAAGCGAGCGCATGCTTTATTTTTGCGCCAAATTGGAATCTGCAGTGTTCTTGAATGGAAAGATTTCACAACTGCATTGACTTTGCACTCGAACGGACGCACTAGGAATCATAATTGATTCCCTAAAATCTTGTTTTATGTTCTTTTTATTAAGTGAGTGTTTTATGGAAGCACCAATTTGTCAGTTTGCTCTTGTACAAATAGTGTTAAGATTGGCGAAAATTTATGTTTTTTGTTCCGTTGGTCGTTGCAGTTATGTGGTACAATGATTTATGAGCACTCGGGTAGAACTGCTCTGCAAAACAGAAACAAGCCCACTTATCAAACATGTTTAGCGTCTATGGACTGAGAACCAGGTTGGTGAAGAGGAAAGCAAGTCAGCAATACTCATTTAATCATTAACCAACAGAAGGAATTATCACTGTGGACAACGGTAATTTGCAGAGTAATGAAAATCAATTGATTCATGTGAGGAAATATTTCATTGCAACAGCATTTGTTTACTTTTCCAATTCAGTTGAGGCGCTTTTTGCGAAATTTTAACTCTTGAGCGTTAACGAACGATCAGTGCTTCAGAACATACAATATACGACCATCTTCTGTACTTTAACAAACTAAACTTAATAGCTAAGGGTTATTTTGGTTGACGGCTGCGTCGCGATTATATTTCGTCAATATACCAGCCCTTGATACTGTTGCTACATAGATTTTATAACACTGAAGAGGTATCAAGTCGCATAACGTTCACTAATAAAACGAGATGCGACACTTTCTAAACTTATCAGCTCAACCCCAACTACAGAACGAACATAATCAACGCGTAAAGAAACAGTAAAGCCGGCATAAAACAAAGCGCCGAAGCAGCGCCCTTCTCGCGCGTATCGCCATCATTAAATTGTAGTGTAAAATTGTTGGTATTGGCAGCGGTTCCGGTGACTGACGCAAATACTGTGACTGTACCACTGGTGGAATCAGCGGCCGCGTAATCGGAAAGAAGCCGGTTGAAAGCGTATGAAGAATCATTGAGGTGCATGTCGTTTGGGGGGATATAGATTTGTCCCAGTTGCCCCACCGAGGCCGTGGCCATAAACTCGTACTCGGCGGACGATGGCAGACGAGTTTTGGTGGAAGCGTAGATCGTCGCCTGTCCGGATGACATAGCCAGTTTAAATGTGATGCCTTGAGTGATATTTACGGGGAAACGAAAAGGGAGGCTTTGTCCTTGAGCCACAGAGGCAGAGATGGCCGAACTGTTTGACGGAGCAGCTGCAGATGTGTCACACGTGCGGCTGTTCAAAATATCGGGAAACTCGCTCGCTAGTTCCGCGTAACTTGCCAACGAGTAATAGTAAAGGCAACTGGGATTCGATGCTGAAAATGCGTCACTAATGTTTGAAAAAATGAGGCTAATGAATCATTCGCGCGCGTGTGTGTGTTATTACTGAGAAATATAAGTTGGAGTTTAAATAATCTAGTCATTATTTTGTCATCAAAATAGTGGCTGCGTCATATTTCATTTAAGCCTGACCACTAAAATCTGAGACGAATTGGCCCGAGCAGCATATTTCAGCTCAAGATGAACTTGTATCAAAGATGTGAGACGCAGCCACTAAATACCATAAACTCAATATTCAACAAAATACAAGAAAATTCATTTTCATAAAAGGGATGAAGTATTGAATACCGCGTGTTGACTTCAGCAGTTTCATGAGATAGAAAAATGAGAAATTCACTGACGAAGTTGTGAACTGTATACTTGGTTCTAAGATTATTTAACCTAACAGGCTGCTGATGAGTAAACTTAAGGAAATGCATACAAATCCGACATAATCCATGTCTACGCTAATTGAATCAATTGTAAAATACTAAGATTGCCGGATGGGAGGCATTGCCGGCCCAATAATGTACCACTTTGTTTTTAATAAGAACCTTTTTTTAAATCAAAAAATATATTTCAAATCACAGATGGGTTCCATACTGACTTGACTTGGTAAATGCCATCTTTGATTTGGAAAAATGCCTTCATTAAAGAGAAAATAGTATTAAAGACCATGCTCGATCTTCATTTTTCAGCATTGGCGCAAACTAGTTTGTTTGAAAGCAACATACGCCATAAATGTTCCACTTGTGCGTATAATTTGTTTATAACAAAAGCTCAAAAGGGCGCAATCTTTTGACCTCTCTGTTTCATAAGAAGTAATTTTCTTTCATCAGTTCTATCTAATAGCACAGAATAGAGCAAGAGAAATGACAAAACGTCTCTTATATTCGAATTCTAGCGTGTGTCCGAAGTCGATTGGTCATTCCCTCGAAGCCCAAGTCCAACCCTTAATTGCACAAGGCCCGCTTCTAATTTTTTTGATACGAGTCGAGCTTTTATTTTTTTATACTATGACTTTAGTCAACTAGGGTATAGTTCTGTACAGGAAACGGGATTAATGAAGTAGAAAAGTTCTCGTCTCCATAACATCCCAAAAAATTAGTAAGAATAGTCGCACCCATGTTAGGTAGATCGGTGTTATCGGCACCAGAGGTGACGCCGACAGTAAACAGCGTGATTCCTGACGCTTTGAGCGCCTCTGCAGCTGCGGAAGCAGATGGAGGATCATTGGGTTGCCCATCGGTCACGAGCACTGCCACTCTTGGAAACCCTGACGAAGGATCTCTGGCCGCGTTAAAGTTAATGACAGCTTGGTTAAGCGCTAGTGTCGTTGCCGTGCCGCTCCCATAATATTTCATGCTTCCTGCTGCTGCCATTAAGGCAGACTTTGATGAATTGAACGAAATGACCGTTACTGCCTAAAAGAGAGAAAATAATAGTCTGTGTGCAAATCTATATCATAGATTGCAACACTCTAGAGTTACTCAATAATAATTTACGGTTGGAGAATTTTATTATATTTTGAGCACCTCCCGCCGCAGTTCATATAATCAGTATAAAGGAAAATACATATGAGCAGTTTTTGGTTAAACTTTATCCAAAGGATCGAAAAGCCGCCTCAAAACTTGCTTAAGCGGCCTCTTCGCAGGTAGCATCATAGTTTTGTGACGGCTGGCGTTGGGGAGATCCAATAAAGACATTAAAAGTTTTCTTCGGTATATGCAGTTTAAGTTTGAGCGTTTTGCTGTATTTGCTGACGGTTACTTAAAAGTTGGGCATTACTTCATGAATTTTAATCTATACAAACAATTTATAGATCTCCGGTCCCTCACCGGCTAGCTGTCAACACAATCTTCATAAAAGAATTTCAAGTTATAAAACCACTGATTCACTAAGAGTTTACAAATAATCAAACAAACTCACACTGTCAGAAAAGTCAATGATGCCAACTTGATTGGCATCGGGATCTATGTTTAGGCCTTGAATGACAGTTTGAACAAACGTGCGAACGTTAGTGAATGTGCTGGAACCAATACTTCCAGAAGAATCAAGAATGAACAGCAGGTCGGCGCCACGCGCATTGCATGGTGGAATTTTCTGCATGTTTGCTAAGAATTGCTCCACAGTTCCGCTACCTGCTGCAGTATTGTAGTACGTTTTCTGAAATTTTGATAGGAAATGTGAGATTCATTATCTAAGAAATACATACGTGTGATACATACACAAGGATTAGGACTTTTGCGGCATGGCCGATCAGTATAGAAATTTAAGCAGACAGAAATTAATTTAACCCCCCCCCCCCCACAATTACTGCATACAGCCTAAACGTAAACAGCCCAAAAAGCTTCTTCATTTTTTCATTTGATGATAAAGATGAGCATATAATAAGCGATCACCGATTCTGTTGTGATTAAACCAGCAGCTGAGTTTAAAAAGGGCAAAAATACTTATACAGAGTGCCAGAAATGTCCTTGGAGTCATTTGTAGACTGCTTTTTCAGATTTCTTTACAAACTTTTCCGCGACTGTTACATACCATTTTATTATAAAAGCTATATATTAAACGATAGAGAATGAAAAGATGAGCAAAATGGTGTATCAGTCGTGGATCAAAATGATGTATAGCAGCCGGAGAAAAGGTTTGATAAGAAACCCGAAAAAGCCGTCTGAAAAATGACTCCAAGGACTTTTCAGGCACTCTGTAGGAGGATGCATCTGTAGTGGCTGCGCCTTTAGGAGTATTTAGCACATGCGCTTCAGTATTCTCGTAACTATTATGCAGTTTAAAAAGTTGTTCAAAATTCTGTCTTTTACAAATTACCCTTTAATTTACAAGTTAAGCTGTTTTGTTCTTGCCTACCCAACTTTATTGTAAATAATTATGAGACGGTCGTGTTCATTTTCTCGTTTCATGCCCTAATAATGTTAGTTCGGAATTGACAGGGTGTTTTCTCGAGAATCCAAATTAATTGATAAACAGTAACGCATTCACTATAATAAAGTGCTGAGGTTCCTTTATTTCGCGCTGACCAAAATTTATCCGCTTATTGCTTAAATAAATTATGGACTCTACTTTTAGTGACTATATCCTAAATGCCGCGATCTGGTCAGAGTATTGCTATAGACTAAAACCGGTAGGAAGCTCCGCAGTCTTAAAATAGAATAAAATAAGCATAATCTATTACAAATCTGAGCTATCGATGGGGCAACCAGATTAGCATACTGAATAAAGTCAATTAAAGAAGTCAATTGCAGTTGCTCTAAGTTTATGAGTTGTTAGTTACCCAGTAGGCGGCTTGAGCGTTTATATTCATTGGGATAGGTGCGGCGATAGTGAATAATTTTAGGCGAGCGACAATGCCAGCATTAATAGGTATTTCCAGATCGCTATTATCGCGATTGAGCGCATTGATATCAATGCCATACTGCGCAGAAATTTGTGCCTTCTTCTGATTCATAGCGGTAGTTGAACGATTCTGAACATCCTGAAGCGCAATGGGGTCTATTTGCCATATGCCACCTTTGCCTTTGAAAGTAGTCCAGATACTTCTAAAATGCGCAAAGATATCATTCATAGTCACAAGATACTTGTATGATGTGGTGTACGCTAATTTTTTCAAAAATTAACAAAAATCTGAAATAAAAAATAGATCAAAATTTCCACCCCATCCTACATTTATGAAGATAATGCATAATGAGATATACTTATCAGAAATTCAGTATAACAGTATTTTGTTAGACATCCATCCTATAAATTGCCCAAAAATGTTTATATCTGGATACGATATCTTTGAACCAGCAAATAATCGTCTGGCCATCCCAAAGTAGAAGATTAGATTAACGAACAAGGCTATGTTAAACACTGAATACAAAATTACGCTCAAAATAATATGGATAATCTGCATCAACATCCTTTGTGAAGAATCATTAAATAGTAAAAAGAATTGCAAACGGAAGGTCTAGTTAAAATAAGTCTAAAAGACATATAATATGCATTTTTTGAAAGATATATTATTTAGAGAATATATTGATCAGAGCACGAACGGAAGCATGCGGCCGTCAAGGCTTTCTTGCCATGCGATGCGTCGAAGGAACTGGAAATCATTGGCGAAAATACAGGACTCTTCGATTTTTCGCACTGTGGCCAAAACAACGGGTGTATCATAGGCCTGCGGCGTCTGGGTAGAATCAAGAGCCAGAGCAACGCAAAAGAAAAAAGCAGGAAGTAGCAGTCGTATTGCCATCTTTCATTACCACAACTTCACTACAGGGTAGCCTGATATTTCTCTGAAATCTTGATTTTAAAATTTCATAAATTATCTTTAGCAGACACAGCACGTACGAAGCGATACAGGTAACCATTTATAAGTTATGAATTACAATTAACAGTTACCGGAATGACCGCTTTAAGCAGTTATATAAGAAAACCAGGGCTACCGAAACTCATTAGCGAAAGCTCGCTACGTATTTACAGCAATTTTGTCCCATGTTGCCTCCCAGAAATATTAAAAATATTCGACTGCCACCTTGGGCGTAGGGTACATCCTTGACATCAGCATACTCTGAAAGAAATAATTCAGTGGATCGATGTCGAATGGGTGACCAATGGCGATTTTTTAATTTTCTACAACTAAAAGATGGAAACCCATTTTCGCCATTATAACTCAAAAAATAATTTAGAGTTGTTAATAACCTAATTTAAAGTATAAAAATAAACGAAGGGATCTGTGTGCGTAATTAAAATTTTTGACATTTCATATTTTTAGCGCGTTTTAACCCCCCAAAAAGTATGTCCGAGAATTTTCGGGTCGCTCCTTAAAAATCGCAAAATTGGGATAGGAGACGTCAGTTAAAACAGTGCGCTTCACACGAAGCCTTCGCAGACTGACTGCTCGTATACTCTAGCTATGATATCACTAACACTTTAAACATAAAGATATCGTTTTAGTGGGTAAACGCCCACATTCTTTTATGTGGCTTATCTACGTTTAATGACTTAAAGCGGGGGTTACAATGATGCGACGTTTGGCGTGCAACGTTCGGTTCCAAGAGGATGTTTACAGGGCGCGGCATAAGTTCTGATACAACTCTTGATAAATCCTCTTAGTCTAACGCGTAAGTGGTTACTGTAAATTTGGTATCTATCGTTAGATATCTCGTGGAAAACTGAAGAGGATCAAGGCAAAGAAAATTTAATCAGTAAAACAATGAGTGCATTGTCGGAGCGCGAAGCGAAGCGTATCGCGATCGTGCAGCTACTGAAGATGGGCCAGTCGGCAAGTGATATTTTCAGCGAGTTGAAGGAAACGGGCGTCATAAGGATTTTCGTGTATCGTAAAATCAATCCATAGAGTGACACAGGCTTTGTCGAAGACCGCTGAAGAAGCGGGCGTTTGCGAACAGTGCGAACAGTACGGTTGAAGAAACTAAGGGTTGTTTTGACTTGAATTCGCGACGCTTGATTATAAAATCGTACAACGAACTGGATGTCGGCGATCGACTATTGCGTCGTCTGATCCACGAAGACCTACGGTTACGCTCTTTCGAACAACACAAACGCCACCGCTTGAAAACGAGTATACGCAAACAAAAAGGGGCTCGATAGAAGTTGATCGAGCATTGCTTAGCAGATTCGCGATCCTGAATAGTGAGAAAATTCCCTTTTCCGAGGAGAAGCTGTTTACTATTGAACAGGCAACAGATTTCCACTACTCGAAACCAGGTCGGTCAGTATCTCATTCTAAGATCGAGACAACTAGAGACAGTCGGCACATTGATGTTTTACTTTGAACTTATTACGACACTCGCAATAACATTAAAATTTAATATTTGGCTTCAACTGCTACAAAAACACTCTACAGCTCGATCCGATCTCGCTAGGTTTTGTGCAAACATCAGCGCTGTTCTGCACTGGAGTCAAAGAATTGTCGTCGCTGTCTTATCCAAGCGCAACATTTTCGCATCAGCACGATATCGTCATAAATTCATTTCAAAATACTAAAAATTGCAAAGCTCAAGCACTGCGATCTTAATCATACGAATACTTTTCAAAGTTCCATTACGAATAGCAATTATTCAACGAAACGTGTATAAAAATAGATATACTTTAAGTTCTGATAGCCTAAGATGTCGTCTTTTTGTTTGCAAAATGTCAGGGTTTCACCTTGTCGCAGCAGTGAAAAATAACAAGGATTGGCGTTAGGGCATAGCAAGTTCACTGTGAATTAGTATCTCAACATGTGTTACCATTTTGAAAGGCGCTTTCATATAAAGAATGGTTCTTTTTGTCTACCGTATGTGGGGCAATAGGTGTTTCTAAAATGATTTTTGTAAGCGACCTTCAGGGATACTAACGTGTCTCATTTCGGCGTGTCAAACAGAGTGAGACATTGCAGAATTTCATTCATAGAATTTCTGTGCTAAAAAAGAGAAAACATTACTCAGACATGAAAACAGCATTTAGAAATGGCAAAGCAGACAAAGTACAGAGAAGCAAAGATGGATATTTATTGTCAACCAGGGCCAGCTCCATAAAATTAATGTGATTACGTAATTGCATTACAGTGAAACTCGTTTATTACGGTTTCGCTTATACCGGTCAAGATTTTCAGTCCCAAAGCATACTTTCCCATACAAACAAGTTCGGTTAAACCGGTCAAAATATGCCGGTTCCCCAAAAACCGGTATAAACGAATTTCACTGTATTGAGCATCTTTAGCAATCTACAGTGTATGACCATACTTGCACTCATGACGTCGTATAAATAACATTTTACAAGCAACTTTTCACATATGTCATTCAAAAAAGTTAGAAAAATACAACTTTAAAGCTTTCATTTTTCAAACAGCTGAAGTAATTAAGAACGCTGTTGCCCTTCAAAAAATTTTCAAGCTTATTTTTGTCAACTGCCTTTTCTTATTCTGATAGTTTTCTTAGCCATTTGACACCTACATCTTCTGTCTGACTGAAGCACACTTCGACCATTTGTATACGTCAACTCCGAGTTCAATTCTTTATTTGTAATTCTTGGTTCTCCCGATTTTGTTTACAATTCGAAAGTCTCTTCTTCAAACTGAATACGCCTTTCACTTTTTCATTCAACAATTTTAGGTTCAGTTCTGCATCTGCATTTCCTTGCTTCGCTGATTTCGTGTACCATTTAGCAGCTTCTTCATCACACTGTGATACTCCGAGTCCATTAGCAAAGCACATTCCAAAGTTAAATTGAGCTCTATCATTGCCTTGCACTGCGGCTTTTCCGCACCAGTAGACCGCTTCTCTATCTGACTGACGCACACCTTGCCCTTTAAAATATTTCATTCCCAGGTTAAACTGCGCATCAGGATTTCCTTGTTGTGCTGATTTTCTGTACCATTCGACAGCTTCTTTATCCGATTGAGGTACACCTTGCCCATTATCATACATTATTCCTAGTTTAAATTTGGCATCTGCATTTCCTTGTTCTGCAGCTTTTCTGTACCAAGAGACGGCTTCTTTATCTGATTGAAGTACACCATGCCCGTTATCATACATCAGTCCGAGTTTAAACTGCGCATTGGCATGTCCTTGTTGTGCTGATTCTGTGTACCATGTGACAGCTTTTTTGTATGATTTAGGTACACCTTTACCCATTTGATATATATATCCCAGGCTGTACTGAGCATCTGCATTTCTGTTTTTAGCGGATATTCTGTACCATTTGACAGCTTCTTCATCTGATTGAGGTAGACCGTTGCCATTTTCGTTCATATGTCCAAGGTGAAATTGCGCCTTTGCATTTCCTTTTTTTGCTAATTTTGTGTACCATTTGAGAGCTTCTTCACATGATTGAGGCACGCCCATCCCCTTTTCATACCTATATCCCAGATGAAATTGGGCCCTTGCATTTCCTTGTTCTGCTAATTTTGTATATCTTTTGACAGGAAATTTTTCTGATCGAAATACGCCATTACCATTGGCATAAATGATTCCTAGGTTAAATTGAGCGCCTGCATTTCCTTGTTTTGCTGATTTTGCGTACCATTTGACTGCTTCTTCATCCGATTGAGGCACACCTTTACCATTTTGACACATCCATCCCAATTTATTTTCTGCAAATGCATTTCCTTTTTCTGCTGATTTTTTTAACCATTTGACGGCTATTTCATCCGATTGTACTACACCTTTACCACTGGCATACATCAGTCCGAGTTTAAACTGCGCCTCTGCCTTTCCGTGTTTTGCTGATTTTGTGTACCATCTGACAGCTTCTTCATCCGATTGTGGCACACCTTTACCATTTTGACACATATATCCCAGATTATATTGACCAAATGCATTTCCTTGTTCTGCTGATTTTGCGTACCATTCAACTGCTTCTTCATCTGATTGAGGTACACCTTTACCATTTTCAAACATGTTTCCGAGGTTAAACTGCGCCTCTGCATTTCCTTGTTGTGCAGATTTTCTGTACCACTTGACAGCTTCTTCATCTGATTGAGGCAGTCCTTTACCATTTTGATACATAAATCCCAAATGATTTTGGCCCAATGAATTTCCTAGTTCTGCTGATTTTGTGTACCACTTGACAGCTTCTTCATCGGATTGAGGGACACCTCGTCCACTTCTATACAACACTCCAAGGTTAAACTGGGCACGGGTATGTCCTTGCTCTGCTGATTTCCTTAACCATTGAGCAAATGTTTTATCTGATTGATACACACCATTACCATTGGCATACATAAATCCTAGGTAATATTGCGCATTTGAGTGGCCTTGTCCTGCTGATTTTGTATACCATTTGACTGCTTCTTCATTTGATTGAGGTGTATTTATAATAGTTCTATATATAAATCCCAGGTTAAATTGTGCATCTGCATTTCCTTGTTCTGCTGATATTGTATACCATTTGACAGCTTCTTTATCTGATTGAGGTGTGCCTCGTCCGTTTTGATGCATAAATCCCAGATGATTTTGACCAAATGCATTCCCCTGTTCTGCTGATTTTCTGTACCACTTGACGGCTTCTTCATCTGATTGAGGCACACCTTTACCATTTTGACACATAAATCCCAGATTGTCTTGACCAAATGTATTTCCTTGTTCCGCTGCTTTTTTAAACCATTTGGCTGCTTTTTCATCTGACTGAGGTACACCTTTACCATTCTGACACATAAATCCCAGGTTCAATTGCGCCTCTGTATTTCCTTGCTTTGCTGATTTTTTGTACCACTTGACAGCTTCTTCATCTGATTGAGGCACACCCTTACCATTTTGGCACATATATCCCAGATTATATTGACCAAATGCATTTCCTTGTTCTGCTGCGCTCTTAAACCATTTTGCCGCTTCTTCATCTGACTGAAGCACACCTTTACCATATTGACACATGAACCCGAGGTTAAGTTGCGCCTTTGCATTTCCTTGTTCGGCTGATTTTCTATACCATTTGACAGCTTCTTCATCTGATTGAGGTGTGCCTCGTCCATTTTGATACATATATCCCAGATGATTTTGGCCAAATGTATTTCTCTGTTCTGCTGATTTTCTGTACCACTTGACAGCTTCTTCATCTGATTGTGGCACACTCTTACCATGTTGATACAAAAATCCCAAGCTGTCTTGACCAAATGCATTCCCTTGTTCCGCTGCTTTTTTGAACCATTTTGCTGCTTCTTCATTTGACTGAGGCACACCTTTACCATTTTCAAACCCATATCCCAGGTTAAATTGCGCATCTGCATTTCCTTGTTCCGCTGCGCTCTTAAACCATTCAGCTGCTTCTTCATCTGACTGAGGCACACCATAACCATTTAGATACAGCAATCCCAGGTTAAATTGCGCACTCGCATTTCCTTTTTCTGCTGATTTCCTGAACCATTTGACGGCTTCTTCATCTGAAGGAATTACACCTCTCCCCATATGGTACATCCATCCCAGCTGACATTGCGCATCTAC
>NIUQ01005217.1:0-11334 GCA_002796945.1 Plectus sambesii
TTGGAAGAGAAGATTCGTGGTTTGTTGGAGTTTCGGGATAGCTTTTTCGAAGTAAACCCGTCAGCGTCGAAGGAAGATCAGAAGCAAGCGGTGCGCGAGAGAGCCATCCCGTTGCTTCAAGATATTCCAATTGGTAGGTTTCAACGTTGATGGGGAACTAATAATTTTTATTCTTGTATGCACTATTGCAAATGTGAACACATTCATTTGCAATAGCAGTTGCATTAATATGGTCACGTTGCAGATAGCCCTCTCTTGCCAAGGTTTTTTTATTAAATTTTGTGAGATATATGGTGGATAGGATATTTTTACAACGCCATGCGATAATGAATCTGTTGTCAACGTTTTATTACATTATATCAGAGTGCCGAGCTCTATGAAAAAGATAACAATCAAAATCGATTGTTTCTTCGACTGTTTGCATAGTAAAACTGTACGTCAGCTCCGGTTTTATCGTGTTGGGCGTTAGTGGTTTGTTTGAGTGACACTTGAGACAATACCACTGATTTTGGCCCGATAAATTGATTATTGCAGAAGCATACTCATCAATTGTTTTGCAGTTGATTCCACATCGAAGGCGGCACAAAATCTAGTGAGCGGCCGAATATTAAACGCATGTGTCGACTATGACGCGAAGTGCGAGGAGTTTCTCAGTCGAGCGGTCAAGCTCGATCCCTCACTCATTGATGGTTGGAATGAACTCGGCCAGTGTTTGTGGAAGAAAGGCGACCCCGCCGGCGCTAAGAACTGCTTCCAGACCGCCATTTCAAAAGTAAGCTTTTTAAAATAGTTTCAATATATTTTTTAATATTTTAAACAGTATTTTTATTTACTTGATTAAATATATCCTTCCGAATCTTGATAGATGCGGAAGGCTTCTTTATTGTGCTTCGTGCGGCTGTGCGTTACGGTATACACAAGGATTCATTATATCTTTTTCTTGGTAATTATTTGAATCATCGTACTGCCGGAATCGGAGTAGAAATTCCGTCCAATATGAATCGATTGTATCTGAAAGTTAAGCCTGCTCTATGACTGTAGCTCTCCTCGAGTGTACCCCTTCATACCAACTCATTAACTCGTGTGGCTTTTGCGTTTATTAGTGGACATATAGGGGAAGGAGGTTTGCAGCTCACCTCTTGACTCTGAATTCAATGTCATATTGTCATTTTCTGTTGAAAACGCTCGTCAGTTAGCGATATCGTTGTGCCATGTGTAAACTTTTGCGCTTTTACACGCGGACATCATATACCTGAGGCTATAGGATATTTTACTTTGCTTTCAGTTCTTGACTAACTCACATAATGGTCTGTTTAGCGAAATTCATAGCAAAATCTTAGCTTGTCTTGATGACTTGCATAATCGCCTCGGTTAAGTAACGCCCGCCTTTTGAGCACGCTCCCTTCGCCTTCTATAGTAAAATCTTCACATTTCAGGAGCGCAATGCGACATCGTTGCGGTGTTTATCGATGGCGATGCGGCAGGAAAAATACCGAACTCCTATAGAAAGGTTGGAGAATATCATTAAGAGTTTGGCGCTCGCGAAAGAGGCAGTGGAAGTGGACGCGACCAATGGGCCGGCGTGGTGTCAGTCTAATTATAAGCGTTGAATTGTTCATTTCCGATGAGTCCATTTTAGACGCCCTTGGCAATGCTTATCTCACTCAGTTTTTTGCCTGCGGACAAATCGACGCCAATCACCTCGACTCGGCGGAAAGCGCCTACAAGAAAGCGGTACGTGCCATCATTTTTATTATTGGATTATCTCTTTGGAAACCGATAGCTAACATTTTTCGATCAATGACAAAAAATCGAGCCAGATAACGTAGTTGGCAAAGATGAGCTCGCTGTTCGGTGCTTGAACATCGTTTTTCACCAGGAATGATAGTCGTTTCTTGCTTTTTACGTGCGTTAATTGATAGAAAGAACGCTGTCGACCTTCGAAGTAGTGCGCTTTATTCAATCTAAGATTTCTTGTTATTGGTCGACTAATTTTGACTATCTGTTGAGCGCAAAAGTGACAGGTTTCATGCTCAGGCCGAGTTATAACGAATGATTTGCGATGAACGATCAGTTTTTAGCTGGATCTCGGCAGCGAGCGACAAAATCCAGATCTTCATGTAAATTACGCAATGGTAAGTCGAAGATTAGCCCTTTCTTGATTTCCTTCCTTCAAAGCTATTTCTTTCTTCATAGGTTCTCAAGTACGGCCAGTCGTATAAAGACTCATTAGACCATTTAACGACGGCGACTCGGTTGGATCCGACGTTCGCTGAAGCCAAGGATATGCGGGCGAACTTGATTTCTTTTCTGATGAGGGTCAACGAATCTGTTTTAAAGAAGGTATGCAGATATTCTTGTTCTCATCGCTTGATTGATTGATCGATCAGCTAAAACTTATGCTCGTCATTTGTTGTTTCAAGTTCGATGCGCCTAATAATTAACATGATCCAGTAATCAGGATGGCGCTTTTATCATAGATAATTCCAATAAGGAGAATAAGATAGCAACAAACCCTGCATCAAAAAGTATGATATCAAATGACCTAATAGGGTATTATTATGCTGAACACGGCGAACAGTGCATTTTGTTTCAAAGTATAAACAATCCATAACAGCTTTTAATCTCAATGTGACCCGACGTCATTTTATCACGCAATGATGCAGATAAGAAAACTGAGCGCGCGTCGCTCTGTTTACAACTTTAAATGCACCCAAAGATTGTTTGCGGCTTTGTTGCTTACATTCATTTAACGAGACAACAAATGGCTTGGTTGAGTATATTTCCCGAAATAAGATGACGATATTTTGCTTTTTTAAGCGCAAAAACTAGCTATGCATACACATTCCTTATCATCATTATAAATTGACAGAGTTTATGAATAGAGATTGAATGAAAATACTGGGAGTGGATATCGGCCGAATCAACTAAATCTGTGATTGTTTTGAATGAAATTTATTCAGGGAAAATTGAAAGCCAAACGCGTTACTGAACTTCTCAAGTCGTTGAATTCGTCGAAAGATCTCGGTCCTTTTGTCAGCGGGTCGATTCGCTTGAAAAATGGCACGATTGTCGATCTGCGTCCCGTCTCGTTCGCCACTCTGAATGAAGGCGGTAATGCCAACACCGTCGTCGTTGGTAAAGTTGTTGGCATTGTGCCCAACGAAGACACTATCCCTTAGTAAGGCCTCTTTTCCATTTATGTCTTTACTCGCACATTGTTCGATCAGTTTAAGGAAACATATTAGGCACCGTGGTAAGCGCGCAGATGAGCTCATCTTTCGTTGAGAAAGCACAAGTTTTAGTCATTATTATGATGGAATCTTGTCTTATGGGTGTGCAGAATAATGGAATGATAGGCTGGCGATTATCGGAGCATTTTGCCAGAATATCGTAGTTTCCTCATCAACTGAACGCGTTACCGTAGCTCTTATTAGTACCGTAATCCTCATCAACTTATCGCGAGTACACTTTTAAGCTCTGCTGATTTAGTTGCGAGAGGCTGCATGAATTCGCGCCGCAACCGAAATATTTTCAGCACCTTTACGGCGTGCGACGAGTCGGGCCAATGCGTGGCGGTTACGGTGTACAACTTTGCTGCTCAATTTGGAATGGTTATCGGGGACTCGTTCGCTTGCCCTGAGCCGTTCGTCGTCGATGTCAGTGTCACCATTGATGATAAGGTATATAACCACTATATACGATTTCTTTTGTTATTAATACTTAACCTTTCATCTTTGCAGCCGCTAACATATCGATGTATTCGAGTCGCTTCGCCTGAGATTTTGGTCCGAAACGGTCGGAAGTTGGGGAAGGAATACGTGGCGTTCAGCGACGCGAAATTCGACATGCTCCCCGAGTGATTTCGGCTCTGCTTCTTATTCATCAATCACACACCGCTCAGTATTGAACTTTACCAATCGCGAAGAAATCGAAGCCAAATGATAATTTGCGAGTAGCGTTTTTATGCAGCGTTCCATGCATTATACTGTTTGCTGTTTCTGTTGGTTGTGAAGTTGTTTGATTTCGAATCGTTGCCAGATCTGGCTAAAATATACACTTTTCACACAACTGTTTTTGGTGTTTGCTCGAGTGTTCTTTAGTCACCTGCTGGCCTCGGCAGCGGTACCTATTGGCCGTTTAATTCAAGATATTTAATTTGCTTTAACTCTCTACGATATCTCTAAAGCTTAGCACAATACTTTAGACTTTTATTCATTACTCTGGCTGTATTTCCTGGACTGGAGCGACGTGTATTGATCTATCTTCTGCTGTTCGTCATGGCGGAAGCTGAAGTGGAGTATTCGAGTCGAATAGCAGCTGGAGAATGGAGGTGATAATATAGTCAGACGTTGGTGGAACAAGGAGAACTTCAAATTGAACATCGCAATATCCGAATCATATAGCTTCAATTTTAGATCTTACGGAATATCACATTTCACTTATCATAATATCTAAAGTCATATTCAATTCCATTTTCGAACATGCAGCGGCATATTTTTTCTTGTAATTTTTTATGTAAAAATTACATTTTCTGCTTAAACCCTGGACAGATTTAACTTTTATACGACATTTATGATTAAACAATTGCATTATCAATCATATGTTTAGATTAACGCTGCTATCGTTCAATTTGAACCGGCAAACGGCGCCGAAAGAGACGGAAAAAATGCGAGTCTTCTTCACAGATGAAGAAACGGAGCGATCTGATATGATCGTTATTGGGTACGGGTTGCTAAGAAATATAAATAAAATTGATTTTCGAAATCAGCGATACGACGGCACGCCATATTATTTATTCCATTTCAACTAATTACAATACCTACATGAATCTTAGGATAATCAGAATTATAATGCATTTTTAGTTATTGTTGCTAGTAATAAAATGAACTCTTCAAATATGAGCTGTCATAGCTTCTATTCGTTTTGTTAATCTCATTGTAGTTATTGTGATATATATACATTTACGTTATAGCATCTTTGCTTATAGCGTTACAGCGTAAATAGCATATCGCAGCACGGATGGCTCACATATGTAAAGCAATATTTTCTTTGCAGACTTCAAGAGGTTTCGCACACCGAGCTACTCGGTGCGGAGCCATGGAGCGCACGATTCAAGAAATATCTTTGCGCGCGTGGATTCATCAAGCTTTCACTTTCCTGGGTGAGCACATTTAACAGTTTTATTTCCCTTGTAACACTGAAAATTTGCCGACTACTCATTATTATGTCAACCACTGATTTTGCTCGCGGTATTTATACGGAACTTTTTATGTAAATAAGCAAATGGGCGGGTTGTTTAGGTTAGTAAATTTTATTTTATTTTCGAATTGCTGTTTCTAAAACCCGAGCATCGTAAAGTTGCAATATGGGAATACGGTAGTGAAAAGTAACGATGTAGGATGCGAAAGCAGTGCAAAATACCAATAACCGAAAATAAGCTTGGGACTTGTTTTCAGAAGACCTCGAGTATCTTTATCTGTTTTCAGGCCTCTCAATTATGGCTGGGCAGCAACGAAATGTTGGTTTTTGCGAAGAATCACGTTCTGCCGTCGATTTTGAAAATGGAATCGCGTTTCGTGAGGAATATGTTTTGGGTAAGGCGATAGGTATTTCATCTCGCTGTGGCAAAGAATTTATTGTTAGTTGTTTTGGATTGGTGCGCGAGTGGTTCTTTTTTCTATTGGCCTTATTATATGCACCAGTGGAGTGCGTTTAAATCCTAAATTTCAACTTTAAATTACAATAATGGCATTCATGACGTTCCGGTTGCATAAGCGTTCTCGGCAAAAGTAAACGCTCAATGGCGAACGCTAAGATTGTGTTGTTTCACGTCGCGAGTATACAGTGGAATTCGTTTATAGCGGTTTCGGTTATAACGGTATTTCGTTTATACCGGTCAAGATTTTCAGTCTCAAAGCGAACTTTCCCATACAAACAAGTTCGGTTATACCGGTATTTCGCTTATACCGGTCAAAACTTGCTGGTCCCTAGGTATCAACGAATTGCACTGTATTTGAAATGTTAATGCGAGCAGTACAGTTCAACAAGATTTCAAAATTTGTGCGGGTTTGTATTTGCTTCGTTTTCAGGGTATTGCGGGCCACAAGGGCGCCATCGGTGCAAAAATAACTTTCAAAGATGGCTCATATCTGCTGCTCATCACGTGTCACTTGGCGCCGAATTTTGAAGCACTGAACCGAAGGATAAAGGTAATTCTTTAAACTCTAAGTTTACTTCTACCGCCCTGTTCAATCAAGAAAACCCTATGCTTTGCAAATGAGAATTTTGCACGCTTAGTGTTAAATTGCTGTCCACTTTTGATGTTTCGCTCGCTAATCCAACGCCTTTATGTGTTCAACGTCCTTAAAATTTAATGAGGGAAGCGATCAATGCTAGCTTGCGAAAAGTGAATAAGGCAGATTTGCTTTCCCTATGAAGAGCTCTAAGGCAGACTATGGAATAAAGTACACTCTCCCAATTAAGGAATATGGCATAGATGCTTTTATACTATTCATCTTTTCCGTTTTGCAGGAATTCCACTGGACGCAAGATGGAATGAAGTTCTTAGAATCACAGGAGAGCGGTACCGGGTAGGAGTTACTTCACACTGTCCCATGCCATTTAATTGCACAATCGCCATTTGAGATACACCTTTTGGCTCGGCGATATGAACTTTCGAGCGGAGAATTTGGCCGCCGATGAATTCGATGCAATTCTGAAAACGTCAACGCCGGAACAGATACATGACCTGGTGGAGAACCATGATCAGGTAGCTTTCTTTGGCGATGTTTAGTGATCGCCGAACTTTCGAGTTTGCGCTTGGAAGAGTTTGATGCGGCGTGGGCGCAAATGATCAATGCCGAGCACATCCTGGGCTCCATTTGATTAAACTCAGGGACTGATATATGGGAAAAGTTCGCTGCGCCTCATACCCTTGATATTACACCACTATTCATCACAATTCGCCACTCTTGCATTCGATTTCGTCAAACTAGCATTAACATTGAATGCAGAGATGAAGAAATATTATGCAAGAAGTACGAAACGATTTGCGAGAATGGCGCATTGATGATAAGCAGTGTATTATGAAAGTAATTGCGGAGGGACCAGCCGAAGCCGCAGGTCCTTCTACCAGTCAGCTGCATTAGATGTGAACATAGCGAGGAATCCTCTCAGCTATTTACCTTGTCCAGTATTTCAATCCGATAGATGTATGTCGGCGGTTGAAAGAATGAGTTAAATATGGTAGACAGTCTGCTCGCGCGCTGTTTATTTATGGGCTTCCTTTATCGGATATTACTTCCGCTTGGTCGGCTGTTTTGAGGGTTCTTAGTGCGCGATGTAGGGTCGTGACGTAAATGGCCACTCCTGACGTGTTTTTGTAGCTCATATGTGAGAAATTATCGAGCTTTAGAGAGGACGTATGGCTCATGTCACACCCTTCAGTCGCAGTGATCGGCCAAGATTCATATGATCAGTCAATAGGTTTACTGTTCGTCCGCCGAGAGGTTGCGTTCCGACCGCTCTCTTGCACTAGTGGCTTGTTAGAACGTTGATCGCTGAATGAGCACACCCCGTTGAGTCCCAACAGCGCTGATTAGTTACCAGCTAGTGACGCTAAATTTAATGTGCAACACGCTGCAGTGTACTGCATGATCGATTTTTTTAGCTCAGAATAGCGCACAATTCCGGCAAAGCCTTCTCCGAATACGAAGAGGCAACGATCACCTTCAAGCCGACCTATCGTGTGCTGATTGGATCGAACGGCTACGATTTGAAGTGAACACTTTTCTTTTTCTCATTTTATTAAATCATTGAAATGAACCGATTCTTTTCAGACGAGTACCGTCGTGGTGTGATCGGATACTGTATCGAGTGATCGATGAAGCCGAAGTTCTGAATGTCAGGGCTCTGTCGTATACTTCCATTCCGGCGGTCGTATTTAGTGATCATGTTCCTGTCAAAGGATCGTTCGCTATTTCGGCAAGTTCCACTTTTTTTATTCGAAGCCAAAGATAGCACTTTGCTTGGAAGTAGGATGAAAGTTTTGAATTGAAGCATTTATTGTCCATCAAACGGACACATAATAACGAGGCGCGAATGTGCACGATACTGTAGTAAACATGTTGTTTTACTCTTTCTACCATACTCTATGATTTCTCCTATTACAGGCCCCCAAAAACGTTTCCGAAGCGTCCTCATGGGCGGTTAAATTCGACGTTTCCACCGACTCAGCTTGGTTGCAATACCAACCGATCATGCTGCGCTTTCAAATCGACCCCAGCTACTGGAAGGTGAATGGTAGCAACAAGGATTGGGTGGCCATTTACAAGGTTGGTGTTTGATTGTCTATGATCAAAGAAGTTACGAATGCATGGCGGAATTCGAGACTATCTAAAGGGCCGAAAATTCGCAGTGTCATATTTAAAGAAATTGTTGTCGTCGTCGTCAGGGTGAGACACATTTATACCATGTCACAACGGACCAATATGACAATTTTAAAAATGGTGATTTTATGAAGTAGGCTTTGTAAAAATTATAGCTAATGCGATAGTTGTATTACACCATCATAATGCGTCATTCTTGTATTCTATTTCGTTCCCCTGACATTCAGTTTTGACAAACTAGCGTACATATTGAGTGTAGAGATGAGGAAACTGAATGCAAGAATGATGAGTGATGATGAATCGCGGTGTATAACAGCGGTCAAAGATGTTTCGATAGACATTGAAGTTGTTTAGGCGGATATGAAGGACACGGGGAACACGAAGACTTGGAAGTACGTGATGTCTTGTTGGGACGAACAAATTGGTCATGAAACATGGACATGTGGACTGCTGACTGGCATTAAACACGGCAAATATCGATTCGGATATTACAGCAACTACTTGGACTGTCTAATCGGCTTGTCGGACCCCTTTGAAGTACGTTGATAAATGTTATTATGAATTGATTTTTTGTGCGATTGGAGGGCGCTTAAGGCGAGAAATTATTGGGTGGTATTAATTTTGGGTGAATTGGGCGATCCGGTCGACCACCTAAATTGCATCCTATCCTTTATGTTTACTTTTATAGTATCACTGAATCAAACCGATTAGTTACCCAAGTTAGGTACTCTGAAGCAAAAAATTATTGGATGGGATTGAATTTGAGTAAATTTGGTGGTTCGGGTAACTACCGAATTGGTCCAACTGGGCCAGTCACCCAAATTAAGTACCACCCATATTTCTATCCTTAAAGTAGTCAACATTTTTGGATCAGTAATAGGATATCTCGCCAGATAGCGTAGTTGACAAAGATGAGCTCGCTTTTAGGTGCTTGAACACCGTTTTCATTAAGAATGATAGTCATTTGATGGTTTTCATCTGCGTAAATTAGTCGAATGAAGCTTTACGGCTTTCGAAGAAGTTTGCCGTGTTTAAGACCAAAGATTTCTTGTTACTCATCGGCAAATTTGCACTATAAAGGCTGCTTTTTGCGCAAAGGCGGCAGTGTGCGTTATAGCCGCTGATCGGGTAACTTTTCCGGTTTATTCATTTTTTCTGCAAAATCTCATCGCAGTTTTAAGCAGATGACCGAATACGAAAAATATACCATTATTTCTATTATAATAGATTGTTCGGCGTCGCTTGTCTAAAGTGCGTTCACACGGGACGCATCGATGGGAACCAGCGGTATGACGCTATTGCTGTCATTTGTGTAGCTCCTAACGCATGGCTAGCTGGCGCTTAGCGGCTAAATTCATGAAACTATTGCAATTGTAGAATTGCAAGCGCGATGATTGGTCATTTTCTGGTTTTTTCCAGTTTCTTGACCAATCACTTCGCTTGCAAATTCATAATTTTGCAACTCCAATAGTTTAAGAAATCGGCTCCAGCTAGCAGTTTTAACGTGACTATGACATGACAAGTATGTGTAATAAAATGTTTATTTCAGGTGATACCCGTCGCCAAAGAAGTGAATGAATTCGACTGATGATACATTGTACAGATACAAATATCAGACATTGTTACTGCAAATTTATGCCAACTTCCCGTGATTTTTTTGTTCCGTTCGTTGCTAAACAAATTCTACTCATCCATCAGTTTGTCATACAAGGACCAGTCGAATGAAAGTGAACCACTCTCATATACTCATAGTACGAGCCTGGACTCACTTTCATTTGACTAACTCTTGAAATAATTATTATTCAACAATTTATGCAGAAACCTTGCACGTCTTTAAGCGCTTGGGCATAATTGTGCGGCGATAATCATTCTTTCGCGATCTTCAGGTTGTTTAGTCATCTGCTTTTGCTTTGGAGATGTTAGATAGCTGTTAATACTGTATGCCAGTATAAATATTTCATTCTATAATACTGCTGCGATACTCGTTGCATCCGGTGGTTTGTACAGCCCAAGAAGTGCGTCGTGCTTCGTAAATTTCGAATTCTTTGCTCGATAATTGTTTGGAAAGCGCTCCATAGGTGCGACCATGGCAGGTTGCAGGTGCAGACTTCTCGCTTTACGCTTCAAATGTTGTCTTCCATTGGTGTACGACGAGCAGCGAAGGTGAGTTGGTTTATTTCAATGAATAAATGCTGTACTGTGCGCTTAAAGGAGGCGTGCGTGCAAACTTTGGCGTGGAGCGAAATAATGAATAAATTGCAAGACTCGCAGAAAGTAATATTAGGGTATATTTTTGTAAGTCTAGCAAATTATTGATTGTTTCTGTCTCGCATTTACGAACTGCTCGCATGTCTCGTTTCGGTGTGAAGCACATTCAACTTGCAGAATCATTGTAGTTAAAGGCACGATTCCGTACTGAGTGGAATAGGTTTGAAAGGTTTTAGGTATATGCGCAAGATATGGGTGGTGTGAAAGTTGTTTAAAGATGTAAACACATCTTCTGACCACTATCTTAGCACCCTGATAGATCCAGTTCAGAGGCATATAAAATAATTATTGTTTAAGAGCTGGAACCAAATCCCCCATTGACCGATTCGTTATTTCTGCAATCGTAATAGAATCAGTCCTCTGAGGGCAGTACTCTAAGAACAATGTGACAGCAAAGTTATTAAAATTATTGATTCAGTTATTCCGTGCTCTGCGTCTATCTGCGCTACTTAATTACTCAAAGGCTGTTAATTGTAGGTTGATTCGCATCGCTCGAATGCAAATAATCGGATTACTTCCTCCCTTGTTATATTCTTTCCGTTATGATGGCAAAGTTTCCGTAGGTCAGTGTTCGTTTTCAGTTCCGTTTAATGACGGCCGCTGCAATGAGTGAGCTTGGCTTTCTCGGTGCTGCTTCCACTACTACGAAGATTCATTCAGTTGGTCGACCAAGGAG
>NIUQ01005218.1:0-11328 GCA_002796945.1 Plectus sambesii
ATCTTATTCAACGCACGCATAAGACAAATTCGTAGAATTTGGAATTATCAGTGAGCTGCATGAGTATTTACAGAAATATTGCCCATTCTTTATGTTCATTCTCAGATATTTTCTCTAAATGGTGGAGAAAAATTAGCACAAGCCTCAGACAAAGCTTGTCTGTTGCGAACTGAGCATAGAAGAAATCGGACCGTAGACTAGTATTTCATAAAAGGCGGTAAATCATATTCCATATGAAACTTAGGGCACAAGTATATTATTTTATTAAAGGTATACACACACTGTGGTTGGCTGTGCATTGCTTTACATTGTAGTTAGCACTTTCAAAGATAGGAAAACATTCCCATTTTCAACGTTTAACGCTGGCAAACTCAAGCTTTAAAGGCAATTGTGGCAGAGATCGGCATGAAAACTGGAAGAACTTACTATTGGGGAGGACACTAATGCCAAATTTTGTATTGAACTTTCTTCCATTTACTATCGTTGTGTTTTGCGAGCTTGGGAAAACCGGTGAACGCAAATAAATGCGTTTCGGCTCCATATGATAGGACGCGCCGTATAAACTGCCATGAAAATGGTCATTGAAACAGCACTATGACAAAGCATCAAAAGCACTGTATGTAAAATAAAATAATAACGAAGCCCTGACTGTAGGCTGTTGGCCGCGGCAACTTTGAAATTGATACGTGGAGTGGTTCAACAGAACAAAATGTGACGAAGATTTTGTTTCGTATTTGCAATGTACTGTGATTGCATACTCTCCCGCCAAAACCATTGCTCAATTCTGCGAATCGGCTGTCAGAGTACGGTGACTTGAACTACAGCGCTGGAAAGAGGGAGCGCCGCACGCATCAATTACATTATATCTCGAGGTGGAGCTACGTAAGTTCGATCACTGAAAATAACACGGTCGTAGTTGTCGCAGAGGAGCTTGTAGGGGGTGCGAGGGGGATGCGTACCCCCAGACGGACTTAAAACCTTGGCTGTTTGAGTTTGGGGAGGTTCAAACTATTTTCTCTGCGAAGCAGCAATTTTAATTTTTATATTATTTCGGTAAACACTATTTCAAATGGAAGGTGTACCTCATAGTGAAATACGTCTGCCCCCTAGACCCCCGGCTAGTACCCCCCAACCGTTAACCGGAGCCCAAACCTCAAAAATCATACACTCCTCCTATCTCTGACTCAAACCACATAAAATTTTATTGCACACGCCAAGCATTGAGCATGCAACAAAGGCGTGTGAGGGCCGTAAGACAATGTGACGAATTCGTCGGAATGTCTGGTCGTGTCAGCGATTGGCATTGAAACTGCGGTGAGTGATGATTCGCGTCGCTGTTCCGTCGAAGGCCGTTCCATCATCAACGGTGGTGGCGGCGGACCGTGGGAGCTGATGCGGGGTGCTGATAGCGTAGGCAGCGGGCGCTGTTTTGGAGTTTACGCATTAAACAACTTCAATTGCCTCCAGACACGGGGCTGAAATTTTCATTTCGACCATACTGTACAGTAAACATGCACAGTTAATCGCAAGGGGTCAACACTGCGTAACAACCTCACGCAAAAAATCCCATTTCCACTCTAATATGGATTCTTTCCCAATCAAAGAGGACGTTTGCTAAGTGAAATCAATATAAAAATGGCCTCCTTTCATTTGGAAGAAGTCCTCCTTAAATTGGAAAGTATCCGTATTAAAATGGTAATGAGATGTACAGAATTTCAGGGTCAACATATTTCCTTTGACTGAGCCAAAAATACGCAACTCGCTGCCGGCGATCACATTCAGTTTCTTACTGTAGTCGTTCACACTTTTCTTATTACATGTACATTTTCGAGGTAAGAGCGTGCGCGAATAGCCGAGGCACGCGACGATGGAGGCGCAAGACTCTGAGGCGCTCCGAAGGCAACATTGCTACAAAGCTGAGCCTTGCATAGAGGAGCTTAAGGAGGAAAAGAGAGGCTCAGACCGTTCATCATTCTCGTATCCTTCCGCTTGTCTGTTATACCCCTAAAGACCTCATTGTTCTTCATCTCTGGAGAATACCACAAAGGTTGTCTCTTGTGGATACGACGATATCTGGCAAACGACTTCACAGTTTTGGGACAAATATCTATGGAATGAGGCGATGACCATTTCCGCAAAAGGGGCGGCGAGAAGCACAATTTAAAAAATCGGGTTTATGGTCGTGCCGCCGCTGACCGTCGGTCGCCTCTGTCCCTACCGCTTTGGACTACAGGCGTGAAGATTGAGAAGAATGAGAGAGCGCAGAGTTGCATTCGGATAAAACTGGTAGCGCATTTCGTGAGTGAGCGAGGGCAATTGTGTACGTGTGCGGGGGGCATTTACTGCGGTGGAAGTTTTCCCACGCGCCGCGCCAAGGCCGATGCCCGTAAATCGCTCTAGCGGGTGTGTTTGCGATTTGCGAAACCAGCACGCCACCGAGGGAAAGCGAGAGAGTGTGTCGGTCCGGCTGCGGCGGTCTACCGCCAACCTTCAAAAGAGGCATATCCTCCTCTCTCATATCAACTATTCTCATCAGCTCGTGCACGCTTACTTGTCCAACCCAATTATATCCCTCGTAACTTTTCCAAATTTCTTTCTTCGGCCTCCACGCGGTGAAATATTACTTTACTCTCAAGATTTATTATCACTGGGCAAAGTTGCAAATCCATTCTCTTCACTTAACCAATATAAAGTACGTAATTCAGGAGCAGTTGGACGCTGGAGATGACCTTCGGTCAGCGGGCTGCCTACCGCATAAAAATCGGCACAGCCTAATCCACAAATATTTGACTAAGGTGATTAACCCATAGAGAAGGGGGCCATTACGCTTACCTACTGTTATTCACAGAGATGTTTAGGCGAGAGGAGCTAAAGGTATTGGAGAACAATTGTGTGTGAGGGATGCGTGTCTGAGCGATAATTAATCAAAGCTCTCTTGCAAAACGGATTGCCCTCAACTGCGAAGCTTTTGAGCCAAGCTTCGGAAAAAAAGGACTTTTCAGTAGGAACCCAGACATTATCTCATCATGCTAGTATATTGTACAGCAATGTTAATCGCAGCGTAGCCCTTCATGAGACAAATAAAATGAAAAGAATGAGGCTGGTCAACGCCGTCTGGTCGACGATGTAACTCTCATCGAGGGTCTCTCGACGCCCGGCCTCAAAGGTGAAGTTTGCTCGTCGCGCCCTTGTCGAGAGCCACGGGCCGGCTACAGGCGGCGCGGCGACTATAAGTGGCAACCATCGCTTCGGGTTTCGCAGTGCACACAGGGCAACAAGCCGGTGCCACCGACGCGAAAACAATCGACTGAAAGGGAGATTGTGCTCTTCGCCAAAATACGTCCAAAATAACGGATGGATTAGTGAACGGTGAACGAGCGCAGAAAACATATTGACGAGTATTCAATTGGTTTGATAAAGCTCTCTAAAGTTCAAACCTTGCTTTATGCAAACCATAACCCTAAAAACGCAACTTTTACTTGAGCACCCGTTATAAAAAAGGTCTCTTACCTCCGCACTAAAATACTGAATTGATTTCACCGTCTGCAACAAGTTTTTTCGGATTTAATATTTCTGTTTTAGTAGCATTCATATTTTGAAATTGCATTTCACTGACAAGCGTTAGTTACTTTGTCGATTTAGCGACTTTCATATAAATTCTAAATATATTGAAAATTGAATCAAGTAATACCTTTCCGATTTAGTCAGGGATAAATTGTACTGATTAAAATATTTTTCATAGAAATAGCGCTGCTCACACCCAATTTCAGTCACTGATAGGTTGCTGTTGCATATATGTACACAGGAAGAAGAACTTTCGAATTTCTATCTTAAAGACTATGAAGAGATATAGCGAAAATTATTTACAATAAAATTTGTTCCCAGCTCGGTTAGTACAGCTGGTCAGTTATTCTATTCACCTGATAAATCGTGGGATAATGCGATAGTAACTAATATGGATGTGCAAAAGTGACTGGAAAATGGCTTTACGATCCCTAGTTCAGACAGATATGTACACGGTTTTTAAGCCTCGGTGCACATGTGCCGCAAGCAGTTTCATTCTCCATGTAGACAAGCTTTTTCTGACACTAGGCACCAAACTTAAGCGCAGTATTGCACTCGTGTTTGCTAGCTACATATCATCCTCGGAAGTCTCTTAAGAGAAGGATGTGCTCATACTTCAAAGCCACTTGAACCTATAGATGTAAGACCTTATTGTAGCCAAATATACACCCTAAGTAAATCCCCTCGCCCCCCCCCCCCCAACGTGCATGTCTGCGCAGATATATTTCGCAGAACAGTCGCTAGTCTTTCAGTCGATTCGGGTAGGTCAGAGGTGGGCGCATCCCCCCTCCACCCACGACGGCCAGGTCTGGGCGGTAGCGTCATACCGCCTTACACTGTCTGTCTTTTACTGCGTTGGAGAATTCAATCTCATGTTAGGCCGCGAAAGAAATGTCTGACGCGAAGAGCGTCAAATTGCGGCCGTCTTTGATGTCTGAATTCTTCCGTCAACAGCAATTTTATTCACCATCGCCGATTGCCGTTGTCCCGTTGTCGACGGCAGTTCGCTCCGATCACACGCGACCGGCAGACGACAATTCTTTTCTTTCAGCCATCCATCTTCCCTCTTGTGTCGTAGGGGACGTCTGCAGTTTGATTCGAGAGGGGTAAAACCAGTTGGCGAGTCAATTATACGGTCGTTCTGCGGCAAACAAGACGCCCTGTCCTTCGAAGATTGCACCACGCCCCTCTTCTAAAAGTGCAGAAGCAGAATTGCGTAGAAGAGCTCCTCTACGCCCCCACCAAGCTTTTGTGACCTTGATCAAAGTTTCAGGGGGTTCGTTAAGTTGAACGCGGGCTTAATTTTTGTGAGGTTTTCACTCAGTAAAGCAGAATTTTAGTTCTTTTGGGGTTACTCAATGCCCTGAACGCTTGCGGTGGCTAAAAACGCTCTCTATGTCGAGTATTCTGGAAGAAAATTCTCCTGAAGAGTGCTATTCGAGAGATTCGATTAAAAGTTTTCAGAGACTCAGTTTAAAGTGGAGCAGTTTTCCCGAAAATAGACGCAACGCTTGAATGCGCGAAGACACGTGCGCTGAAACTCGTTAGAAACTGTTGCGCAGCTTCTTGTAAACATGCCATAGGAGGGTACATTTCCTAGGAAATCTCTTTAAAATGATAGAGATTGTCAAAGATGCTCATTTTAGCGTTCTTCCCTTACACAACTATGTCACTGTCGAACTCTTTCATAAATTCAACTTCTATCGTCACATCAGTCAGTATAAACACCGCACCGAAGATAATATCGGATCATTATTGACAGGGCAAAAGAGATCTGACAGAACATAGTATGTTTGCAAATAATATCATAGTTTAATATCGTTGACCGGCAGTCGGCTGCTTTGAAAAGCATCGAGATACACTAAGTTAAAAATTTGTGAGCCGTATAGAAAAGCGCATACCAAAGCGTATAGAGCATCAGAAAACTTCGAAACGTCGACTTTAACTGAAAATAATGCACGGTATGAAAGCTTTACCTCTAACGTTTTTTCTCTTCACAATTCTCAACTGTGATCTAATCTTTCTAAATAGCCGGATAATATTTTCTTTGAGTGACACGTATAAGCTTACTGCAATGACATTATATTTCCTTGCAATTCATTATACGATTTTTGAAGACCAGAGATGTGGAGTTCGACGCCATCGATCTTTCAACAATAAGCAACGAGCGACTCATTCGACGGCTATTTAGCAGTTTCTGTAACGATTGGTTTTCTGATTCCCCACTGATATTTCCTGATGTGACAGATTGCGCCATAAAATGTTCTCTGTCGCGAAGAGGACTGCGTAAACTGCTGAGAAGAGCAGTGTTCTCGAACACTTTTGCGTTCAGAGTTGTCTTCGCATAGTTTGACGCTTTCGGATTACTGCACAGCCGAGAAAGCCGTCGACGGAAGTGTTGACTGCAGAAACAGAAGAGAAAGAAATTCGTCGACTTGCCTACGATCACCTAGAAGCACTATTAGTTACTAAAGATATAATATACTTTTCACTTCTGGAACTGGCGACCGAAGAATAACGATTCCGATTCCACAATCGCTATATAAGATTTGGAATGAAAAATGAATCGAAAAAAATTGCTATTTCAAGATTTGATTGCCATATCGAACTGCAAGATTCCATTATTTTGAGGGAACGGAATCGAAATTGTGTAAACAGATATGGCTTTTGTTGAAAATTCTAATCAGAATTAACGGCATCGTTACTTCGGGGGTTCGTTACAACTACAGTGGAAAAAATATCGGATAGGATTTTTTTCAGCTTGAATGATAGTGCTTTATTCAAGGTAGAACTTTCGTAGGGCTTTCATATGGGGTGGATATCCGAAGAAATATTTTTTCCCCTAAACACCACCAACCCCCACCTCTAGCATTGTTCCGTTCAATAGTACTCAAGTTAAGACAGCACGGACTGGCTAATCTGTCTGCGAGCATAACATCGACGATCGATCGATGACGAGCGAAAGCTTAGGCGAACGCAAAAAGACAAAATAGAAGCGCTCATTGATAAAAATGGCTTAGGATAGGCCCATTTGGACAAGCGCAGATAGTTCTTAACCATGAACGCTGTCTTTTCCGTGGTACTTAAGGACGTGAATATAATAAAAAATTACCAGAAAATTGGCGGCACTACGTAGATTGTAAAAGAATGGGCTAGTAGTGGGAGTTGAGCCGCTGGCCAGGTGCCAGACGAGGATGACGCCGGATGGGCCCTGAGTCAGAATGAAACAGCCGACGATAGCGCAGACAGTAATCGCGACTTTCAGCTCTTGGCTCCGATCGATAGACACCGTGCTGGATGATCGCTTTCGGCTACTGACACTGCAACTTATATGCGTTCATGTAGTAAAGAAAATGTCACGAAATGTATTATGGTTATCATTGCATAGGCAGAAAACCAAAATTCTATCGTCTTGGCAATTATTTTGTAAATGAAACAAAGCAGGGGTGGGCCTCGAGTACAGTTTAGTTTATCCATTACTTTCTAATTTCCAGAAGTGGATAAAAAGTGTGTCGGAGAAGAGGCTGATTTGTTCGCAACAAATAGTGTGCTTCATTATCGTTGACCAATTGTTTTAAACGAGCTCTCAACTTGTTGAACAAAGCGCCAATTATAAATATATTTTATATTTATATTTATAGAACAAAATAGCCTGTTGTTTACAGTTTGATAAAGACACTTTCAACTGCAAAGAAGAAATTCTTCAGATAAAACAAGACAATTTCGCCTCAAATCAACATAGGCAATGCTCTCTTTGAATTGGCAAGTGTCCTGTTTGATTTAGAAAATACCCTTAATGAAACGGTAGAAGTTATTATTCCAAATAAAAACAGATCAATTAAATTACCTGTGTTTGTGCTGTAGAAGGGGGTGATTGATCTGCTTCCGCAGTTCGCGTAAAAGCGCCGTATTCAGTGCGATCAGTGCAAAGATGGGAAATGCCACGACCAGTAGTACATTTGCCACGATGCTCACCTTGACGTATTCACGTATCCCATGCGAATACGGATTAGTTCTATTGCCTCTCCAGCTATAAAAGATGGCAAAAATTCAACGAATGTTTATAATATCGGTTGCAGTATAACGATTTCATGACCTAAAGATAATCTTAAATCATCATCATGAATGATGCTTGTTTGATGGGCGGTGAAGTTTGTGTCACATCTGTTGATCGAATGAAATATAGGATAACTTGACTTTCTTGTGCAAACTCTTTTGCATTTATCAGAAAATAGGTGTATAGGGAAATGTGATTTACCAAAAAGGTTTGCCAGTCACTATTTTTATACTTTAGGTGCCCCGTTATCGTAGAGCAGCAAAATCATGCTTTTGGGCTGGCAAGTCGACGAAGCTCAAGAAGCAACTTGACAATCTTTTGTACTTAACCATACTCCGAGGTCTGATAAATGTTAGGTCAAGATGCGAGTCGCAGGCACTTCCCCCTCAGAGGGGTCTGTCTACTTCATAATTGCATCAGAACCGGAATATTTTTAAACTGACTTAGTTCTTACGCTTTTCATATTATTCAACAGCGCGACAGCAACACAATTACATCGTCCACCCACCCCACCCGCAGTCTCTGAGTAATCAATTTCTAATCAAGTCCTCGAAGCGGCGGACTTCTTCAAACACTACTATTTCCGTCCCATTCTACGCCAAAGCAGTAAGCTTCCTCACCTCTCTGAAGCGATCGAGTAGCAAACGGAATAGAGCTGCGTATTCTGGCACAAGTATGTACGGAAGCAATGATAACCAAAGAAGTTGTACGATGTCAGCAAGCCAGTAAATGCACAAATGAGCACCAGCAGCACTACCATTCTTCCCGATGCCCAGTCTTTTCTCGAGTAAAGAGGCGATTTCACGCCCATATTGCGATCTACGCAGACAGCCAACACGATCCTCAAATGTTTCTGTCAGAGAACATGACGATGATCGAAACTTTGTTCAAGTTTTTGTTAATTAACTCATATATTAGTCAATAAATACAATCATCAATGTGACATGAAATATATAAGCGCCTCTCTCCCCAGGGTGACAAAAGATTTCTCTCACTGTAATGCTGTAGGCAAAGGGCGTAATGAAGAAAGTGACATTTTACAACGAATTTCTTTTTAAAAAAGAAAAAATTATCAGCAAATACTATTGAACGAATAAAGTTTTTGGTGTATATTTAACTGCTGAAGCTGTTTTGTGCGATATCAAAAATATGCAAATACGACACAAAAGTTCTCTACGTACAGTAACGTAAAATTATGCCAAATTTCGCTTAAACACTTTTCACGCCAGCAGTGCCCAAGTTAGTACTGTTCTTGATATATATTTTAGCTCGTGGGGCGCGTTCATATCCGGTCAACAGGCCGCAATGCCTAATTATATTTTTTGAGCAGTGTTCAACTTTTAGGTAAAAAACTAAGAAAATTGAATGTTTTTTGTTCTCCCTTACCAGACGGCAGCAGCAGACAACCAGTTTGCAACCCAGTTGACATTGAGCTTGCTCCACAAATACGCCAAGCGAAAGTAATAATTCGTTGCCAGATCAGTATAATTTGCCAAAGAATGCGGCAACATTGCGAGCAGAAAAGCCATATCGACAAACGCCAGAGCGGATAGAAGATTGTTGGCACGGTTGCGCATTTTTGGACTGAGCAGAACGCAGAGATTGGCGATATTTCCAATGAGGCCGACGGCAAAAACGGGCGGGAATAAGTAGCGGTAAAGCCACGACTCGAAGGATGTCCCGCCGAGACGCATTTGTTCTTCGGAGAGACACATCTTCACCGCCATCTTCACGAACTGAAAATGACTCAACTCTTTTGAAGCAGGACAGCAGCGACTTCAAGCTTTATTAGTACATCTGAATAAAGCGAGTGCCCTCTAAATCGTAGTTCATTGATTTAATGAATAAGTTCATAGAATGCACACCAGAAAAATATGTCATTGTTTCAGTGAAATTTGTTTATCGAAAGTTCACTGATTCTCATAAACATTTCAATGAACTTTCCATAATTAAATTTTATTTAAACAATGAAATATTTTTGTGGTGCGAATTCCATGAACTAATTCATTAAATCAAAGAACTACGATTACGAAGTGCTGTTCACGTTTTTTCCCAAATTCTCGAACGCAATGCTCACACAGTTTTGATTAGTTTCCGCGCGCTATTTCTACGCTTACCAAAACTCGAACAGCGCAAGTGATCATCATTTCATCAGTTTTTGCTATTTAATATGTCTTGACGTCGCAAGTTCTGACGCACGCGTTAAAATGAGCAATCGATCACGTGGGCTTATTTAATATTTTGGATTAATGCAAGTTAACGTTCAAAATGAACAGCATAATACCTTTAGACGAATAAGCCAACGTTTATTAATTATTGTCTGATTGTATATCTTAAGAAAACGCACTGAGAATGGCTCGCAAGCGATGACTAAAAGTTAGTGAGGCAAAAAATATAATACAGCTTGAAGTGCAAGGCTTTCCTAATACAACAAAAGCTCTTTCGCTTTCAGGCAAGCGTTTTGCCACTCTTATTAGACGAAATAGGCGATCCAAAGGCTCTTATAGATAATCTGTCTGTCGCGCTCCTCCAGATCACCCGCCCCCAGACTACCCGCCCCCAGATCATTCGCCCCCAAATCGTTTATCGTCTGCTAAGCTTTCAGTAGGCCTTGCTCGTGTCGCCGATTTTTCCCCTGGAGCGAATGAGCTTTGCTATCGTCCTCGCTAATATTCAATCTTTCTTATATCACTATAAAAACATTTCACCCGCTCGTTAATTGTCACTTAGGGGCAAACTCGCTTGCTGTATGAAGCATATGCTTGCAACAGCCGCCTTTAAGCGGCAATTAAGTAATCTGTCACTCGAACCCACGCAGAGACAGAGCGGATACAAGACAGAAAATAAGTTTCGCAAGGAACCCTTCCTTCCGACTTCGTAATCGCAGCTTTGGCTTATAAACCCTAACAACAATGAGGATTTCACATTTCCATCGCTAGCATCTAAAACTATCAGACTAGTCTTCTTCGTAAAAGAAACAATACATTCACATGTCCTCGATCAAAGTCCAACGTGTACTTTACAACACCGATTCCAATATGTAACGCAAGCGGTTTTCACTTTGGAGCAAGTAGAGGAACAGCGGATGCGGCCTTAGAGGTTACTTTAGAAAGCGAACACGGATGAAAGAATGCCGTTTTAATAATAGTATATTCTCTCATTACCGTCATTAGCTGTTCGAGCAAACCAGGACGTTGATGAAAAAGTAATACTGAGCGGACCTGGCAACTAGATATTATAAAATTACCATATTCGACATGAGCCGAAGCGGGAAGTTAATCGTTCGGGCCGATCAAACCATTTTGAAAGCTAACCGTATGCAGTCATTCGTAGTCACAGCTGTAGAGGTATGGGACGTATGTTTTGAGAGAAACCATATCGTTCATTAGCTATGAAAGGACATGTCACTGACATGATATCATTTTCAATTAATATCGTCATTATGATGGTATCATCAACTCTTTATTGGTAGAAACTAGCTAAAAGAAATTGTCAAGCAGGGCCATAGCGCTGAGGAAATGTTAGGAAATTTGAGAATATTTAGACACATATTCATGAATGCGGGCATAGGGCTGGACTGCGGGGATGTGGCAGGGTGGCTCGGGAGCATATGAGAGAATCCGCCGGGGGGTCGACCTACTTGTTTCGCGTGAGTACCAGTTTTTTTTAACGCCTACAGCACTTTATAGAGGGTGAAATGCTGTGTT
>NIUQ01005219.1:0-11342 GCA_002796945.1 Plectus sambesii
AAATTTGATTCAAGTCCGTTGGAAGAGACTGTGATTGAGAAAGTCACGGCCCGATTCTTCATTAATCAAGAGTTTACGTGCACTCGAAAGCAGTTTCCTTTAATTCTCGCTTACGGTACGTTTGCAATCTTATGAATGATGTAACTGTCAGAATTGTTTGCTAACTTAATTAGTCAATTAAGATATATATTTTTATAGTGCTGGCTAAATTCATTATTATTATTATTATTATTGCTACTATTATCTAACTATTACCATATTACTACTACCATATTTACTACCATTATTACTACTTCCATATTACTACCATTGCCAATAAGCAATAAAGGTGTATTTTTCAGGCATCACTTGCCACAAATCGCAGGGTCTGTCGCTGGATGTGGTGCTGGCCGATCTGGGAGGCGATGTCTTTGAACCGGGCATGGCGTACGTTTCCTTGTCGCGAGTACGCCGTCTACAGAATCTCTACTTGTTTGACTTCGATGCCGCGCAGATCTGCTGCAACGCATTGGCTTACAACGAGTACCAGCGATTGCGTCCATTGTCATTTCCCAGTCCACTGCCACTGCTGAGCAAGTGCAACGTGTGGCCGCTAAGCGGGAGGCCACGTCAAGGTTCGCTGCTTTCACGCGCGCATCACTCTGCTGTATCTGTCTCCATCACCGCTAACGACAGAAGAAGGAGCAAAGCACCAAAGAAGAGAGCGCTACCAGTGCAACAGCAGGCCAAGAATGATGGAAGAGCAGCAAAGAAGCCGCGTTTGACGACGGTCAACTCGGCAAGCAGCCGGTCAGAGCAGCCATCTCTGCCCATTGTTAGGCTCAGCAACACGTCCAGATTCAACTGCTACAGCAACACAGTGGTCCAGCTGCTTCGTCACCTGCCGCACTTCAATGCCGCTCTGTCCAACTTGCCGCCTAGTGAGCTTTGCGGTGTACTGCTGGAAACGATGATGGGACTGCATCCAGATACGACGCTGCTGCGCCAGACCGTTGGCGGTGACTTTGCGATTCCGCAAATGCACGATGCTTGCGAATTCCTCTTGCATCTTCTCAATGCGCTCGATTCGTTCGATATTGAAGAACAGTTCGCTTTCGTGGAGAGACCCGTTCAACGCTGCACTCAGTGCGAAGATCATCCCCTCCGAGACGTTCAGCCGATCAGAGAACTGATACTTCATTTGCTCCCTAGTCAATATCATCAGGAGACTTTCCAAACCGTCGTCAATCGTGTTCAAAGCGCCGAAGTGAAGGACATGCCCTGCTCGCTACCCGACGGTTCAACGGTGCAGCACCGGCACAGTAACCACCTCGAGATCAACTTTCAACCGGCTCAAAAGTACTTGATCATGCAATTGAACAAGTTTCACTTGAATCGTGGCGAAATGGTCAAGCGGGATATGATGGTCACCAAATTCAGCCAAAGTAGTCAGATGATGTTCGGTTAGTTATTTACCTTGAATGTCTTCATATGTCATCAGTCAACTATGCTTCTTTATTCAGGCCATCGCTTCCGGGCCATTGGCGCCGTCGAACATTTAGGACACAGCCCATTGATCGCTCACTACATCGCTTGGTGCCGAAGCGATAACGGCTGGTTCAGATACGACGACGACAAGGCTCCTCAACAGCGAGCGAGATTGCCAAATGGCCTGAGAAACATCGTGACGCTGGTATTGGAAAAGCTCTGAACGCAGCATGGTATGGCGGTGCCCATAGCTAAGCACTCATTCTCTTGAGAGCACCAACGCTCATTCTAGGGTGGGTAAAAAATGACGCGTTCTGGGCCCTTTGGGAATCGTATGCTTCTAAACTATTCAGTGCGTGACTATATTTTCTACGTATCCCCTTTCAAATGTATTGTATGTTCGCCCTTACTGCTATTGCTAATGATTCGTCGTTTCTTATTTCAAATACGACTTGTTCAAGCCTATGCTCCATCAAAAAATTTGCGCGGCGTTCTATCTTGTCTGATACTTTTTGAGATCTGGACCAACGGTCAACGCTTTATTCTGGTCCGTTTCATTACTCAAAATTTTATAGACTATGATCTTTTGCACCGCCGACTACAGCCGTTTGGACTGCTTGTCGGGCATCAGTCAACTGTTTTGGTTCTACTATAACTAATGGTTTAATTCTCATATGATTAATATAATAATAAAGTAATTTCCGGTTATTATATTTGCAGTTTGGTAAAGCGTCGTCGGCCCGATAGAGAGATGTCCGCCAAGAAATTGGATCTTTTCAATGCGTGTCGGCGCGCGTTACATTTCAAGATTAAATCGTTTTTGGAGATGTTATTGATGTTCGTGTACGCTTTTTTATGTATCTCGTTTCCGATTTAATAACCTACGCATATTTATATAAACTGTTGCTACTCTGTACTAATAGCAGTGAATGGAGAAATACTTTTCGCGTCAAATAAACCCTTCTGAACCCTTATCCTATACCGTCCGTACCTCCGAATACTACGACCGTCAAGAGACCGACATACTGAACGCTTTCTTTGCGCCAATGATTGCGCACCGCTATCAACCGCTACCGGAGGAGCGCATCAGTCACGCATCACGACCGTCAATCGCTTATGCAGAGAGCGCAGCAGTGAAGTGATAAATCGAGTGATACGGTAAGTGTATATAATGATGTGTATTTAATGAAACGCGGAAAGTGTGCATAATGAAGTATATTG
This sequence comes from Plectus sambesii, assembly GCA_002796945.1. Lineage (NCBI taxonomy): Eukaryota > Metazoa > Nematoda > Chromadorea > Plectida > Plectidae > Plectus > Plectus sambesii. Next base: position 2,689 of record NIUQ01005219.1, read on the forward strand.
GTTAAAATTCTTGCTATATTGCTGTCAAATCTTCAGCTGCTTCTATTGATAAAGCTCTAGCCGTTCTAGTTTATTTCGAAGGATGCAAACAGTATATCCATAGGATCATAGTGTGATGACGACATCCGTTTTTTGTTTGTTCATTTTTTCATCAGCGACTGTTAGTCGCTTAGAAAGGTAACTAAATTCCACTGAAAAGCTCAAAAAAGATTTGAGAAAGTATTCCTCGTTCTTGATTACTTCCCCCATGTATGATTAGGCAAATCTTAGAAAGTGACCCAAATAAAAACAAAGTTAAAACCATCTTAGCATTCTGAAAGTATTAATCTCTGTAGCATGTGGTGGGGGCGCCCCCCAACCACAAACTATGGACGACGATACCAACATATGAGGGACAGGATGCGCGGCACTTTGTGCTCAATGATGAAACCCTTTTACTCGAGTGTATCAATTTAAAAAATTCGGCTGAAACTTCAATTCTAAAGAACGAGCCGCTGTATTTATGTCCGTTATCAGTCATTTTCCCCACCATATACTATCATATTGTTAATGATTTACCAGCGGCTTGTTCTTAAGAATTGAGGTTTCAGCCGAATTTTTTTAATTGATACACTCGAGTAAAAGGGTTTCATCATTGAGCACAAAGTGCCGCGCATCCTGTCTCTCATATGTTGGTATCGTCGTCCATAGTTTGTGGTTGGGGGGCGCCCCCACCACATGCTACAGAGATTAATACTTTCAGAATGCTAAGATGGTTTTAACTTTGTTTTTATTTGGGTCACTTTCTAAGATTTGCCTAATCATACATGGGGGAAGTAATCAAGAACGAGGAATACTTTCTCAAATCTTTTTTGAGCTTTTCAGTGGAATAAAAACATTGATTTTGACAAATTCTGTTTTGTCAGTACATAAATTAAAATTTCCCGCCATATCTCGAAGCGAAAACTTTAGTGAAAAAATCCGACATTATTTTCGGAAGTTCTACCCTAAAGCACCCCAGCATACCAAATTTCAGCAAAATCTGAACACATTTCGTCCATTGTGCCAAGGCTCTGAAAAAACTTCTCGATGCTTAGAAAAAGCGGATCTTAAAAGTTTAAAACAGATATTAGGGTCTTTTCGAAAAAATCCTTTTTTCCTGTGTCAAAATCTATTGTTTCAATACCTTTCATTCGGAACCCTGGATTAGGCTAACATCATGTAAAGCGACGCTTAAAGTTCAGATAAAGCTTCTGAATGATAAGTATGGCGTCGTGACGCGTCCTTATCGCTTAAGCGCATGCCGTAAAGCAAACAGTCTTTACTTACTGTCACCCACGCCTAGCAAAGAGAAAATGATGCATTCGCAACATTTTACAGGTATTAAGCAGGTTGTTTTGAACTTTGCACAGCTCTAATACGATTTTTTGATAGCTTTACCCTTTCGACAGGCATCTTTTGGAAGTAAGTTTGCTGTGCATCAAGTAGATCAGAAATATTCTGCCACTAGGTTGGGCAGAGGTGGGCGCAGGTTGGGGGATAGTAAGCTTGATTTTTACCTTCACCTATCTGTATTATGACCTTCACCCTTGCGCCTCGAAGTCTTGCTGTAAAGATCTTTACTCTGTAGTTAGTTTTTCCTTTATTCCTTGGTTTTATTCTGTCATCTACCATTGTAGCCGAAACAACTATATAATAAGGTGGTTTATACTGAGAGTGAAACAGCTACGGTGGGCCGACTTTCTTCGCCAAAGTTTCAGCAAGTGAGGGGTTAGAATCTAGGGCGATTTTGTCACGGCAGACAAGCACAGACGGTTTTAGCATGTCGTCCCGTGATAATAATTTAATTACGTGTCGTCCTCTCCTTTGACAACTTACTTTAACGACTCACCGCCTGACGGCGTTGGGGAAGAAAGCGTTTTGATTTTCCCCAAACTTCAGTTCCTTATTATTAAGCGATCGCGTTCGCGATGAGTTTTAGGATTTAATGAAAGTTTGACACAACATATTGGCGCTTTTTTAGAAAATAACTGAGGGAAAGGGGGTTTCTCTCATCTATGGGATTTGTTCTATGGAACAAGTGAAGAGACATCTCACAGATGAATGAATAATACTGACTTTCCCTATCTGATCTCCCTATTTGGTCACCTCAGATAAAGCGCTCCAAATTGAGGATTGAGACATTTCGATCACTCAGAATAAATTGAAATAAAGTATTATCGATTGCTATTTCATAGATAAATATTCTTAGGAGTAATTTACCACTGTCCCATAAAAATAACTATTTCTCTTTTTTTTTGATTTCTTATCGCCTTTTTATTCTTTGCTTCTTATGCTTTATTTTTCAGCCTTTTCTGCTATAAATTTGTATTCTTCGATTGCTACCGCGTTCAGTGTTTGGAGAGCTAGCTTAAGGATATAATCGTTTGAAGAAAAAATTTGGACCATACCAAAAGTGATTAAAGAATAATGCACGATTTCCTATATAATCTTACATAGAAATAAGGCGTTTATAGTCTGTGTTGAAAAGCAAATCAATAAGTTTTTGACTGAATTTGACAAAAAGTTTTTCCCGTATTGCATTATACCGGGTGGTCCAGAATAAGCTTAATACTTCATCTAATTTTGACTGCGATGATAATATTCGATGAAATTTTATATGTAAGTACCTTAGTATAAACCTCAACTCTGAACAAAGTTTCAACACCAGATAACCATTATCAGTTCAGTGACATCAATCAATATGTTCAAAATGGCTACCATCAAGAGCAATACACAAACGAGCGCGATCTGCTGCGGAACGGTAGACAGTTATGATCGCTTTTTTCAGACTGGGAATATCCGTTAATTCTTTTCAAAAATATTAGAAGTGCACGAACTGCGAGAATACCTTCGCATTTTTTTATAAGAGACGCGCTTAGCTGCCGCACAAAATAAACAAACGTGTGATTACGGTGCAATTTAATTACATTAGGGAAGAAACTTTGTCAAGAGTTGGATTTTATATTGAGGTCTAACATAAACAATTTCGTCGAATATCATAAATACAGTCAAAATTTAATGGAGGTACAGTCGAACCCGTATCATTGCAACCCGGATCATTGCACGACCCGCATCATTGCAACTCTTGGCTGACTCCCATTGTCTACTTTTGCACTATTCGAAACCCGCATCATTGCACAACCCGCATTATTGCACATTTCGGCTGGTTCCCGCGAAGTTGCAATGATGCGGGTTCGACTGTATTAAGCTTATTCTGGACCGCCCTGTAGAACAAAGTACCGAAAAATCTAGTTAACTTCTATATTTGATTTTTCTTAGTTAAAAGGTCAATTGATGAGTGTGTTCTTTATCACGAAGAAGCAAATATAAGCTTTTGTAAGGCAGATCAAAAGCATCGATATTTTGAGACCTGTTAAATAATTATTATGTCATATTCCCCTACCGACGAGAAGACTTCGCGAGAATCTCAGATGATTTCGGAATCTTCGCAGGTAACAGCTTTTTCTTTTATTCTCAAGAGAAAAAGCATAACTAGGGCTTTCTAAACTTAGGTCAGTCATTTTTCTCTAAGAGAAGTTGACTAAGTATCATATTGCAGCCAAATTTATGACTTCGCATCAAATAGGAATGCAATCAATTTCAACTATTGAGCTTTAGTGAAACAGACCCCGGTGCATTACTTATTACTTCATTGTAACGTTTACCAGAGTTTTTTCACGACCATAATCTTCTTTCACTAATATATCGATAGATTTTGCGCCGTGATTTTGCATAAATTTATTAAAAACTTAATGTCGCTTTCCACATGCACGGGAGAATGGAAAATGTACCGGGTGGTCCAAGTAATTTTCATTTTTGTGAACTTGAATAACTTTGCATAGACTGAACGTATTTATGTAAATTTTAATTTCTTATAAACCCTGGCCTATGAGAATTATTTTGGCATAGAAATTAACGGCCCGAACTTCAGGGGTGCCCCCTTACTTTTTATTATCAGCGTGAGTTATTCAGGTTATTATTATTCCTAGCTTTCAATAATTCTAATCCTTTGTAGCGCAGTGGTAGAATTTGTGTCTATCACCACCAAATGCAAAGTTTCGATTCTCAGCAGTTGAACTTATGTCGTAATTTTTTGCGGTGTCATTTTTGCCGCTTCCCTGCGAAACTCCGATCTCTGAATCAGGTAAAGAAATGTTTCAAAAAAGGTGAGAAAACAGATCAGACTATTGCAGGAACACGGCAAAAATAATACCGCAAAAAGTACCGGGTTTTTCCGAGTATAAGCGCATGGGCTTGTATTAAGAATCGGCACTTTTCGCGTCTCCACCTTGTCCCCAAATATAAGCCCATGGGCTTATATTTGGAAAATTCAATTACATAACGCTGTTAGCAGCTGTAAACCGAAAAGAGAATATAAAAGTTCCTTCAGTGTTTTATTCTCCTTTTTGATTATTCTTACACGCAGACGATGCAAGGTCATTTAATTTTTGCAAAATCTATTGCAGAATATAGTGTTTTTACGTAATTTGCACTGCAAATAATTCCATTTCACGCACACGTGATGATATTTTTTCAGCACCAAATATAAGCCCATGGGCTTATTTATATATGGAAAGTCAAGCCGAATATAAGCCCAGGTGGGCTTATATTTGGGTGGGCTTATACTCGGAAAAACCCGGTAACTACTTGAGTTTAACTGCTGAGAATCGAAACTTTGCATTTGGTGGTGATAGACACAAATTCTACCACTGCGCCACAAGGGATTGGAATATATGAAAGCTAGGAATAATAATGACCTGAATAACTCACGCTGATAATCAAAAGTAAGGGGGTACCCCTGAAGTTCGGCCCGTTAATTTCTATGGCAAAATAATTCTCATAGGCCAGGGTTTGTAAGAAATTAAAATTTACATAAATACGTTCAGTCTATGCAAATGTCAGGATTTGACACAGTTTATTCGTTCTAAGCGAGCGTGCGCGCTGGCTGACTTACGTGACAGTGTGTTGCGGTACAACGACTTGGGAGCCGGGCACTTCACCGACTCGGACAGTTCACCGACTAGGGCAGCTCACCGACCTGGACAATTCACCGACCGGTCATTTTTGAGTGGACTGTTCACCGACCAGTCATTTTTGAGCGGACAGTTCACCGATCTGGACAGTTTACCGACCTTTATTTTAGCCAGACAATTCAATGGAATGATTTTTCACTGACAGGATATTTTATTGACAAGCAATGAAATGTTAATAGCTACAATAGAGGAAAGTTAAAAGCTACTTCACGTGCATTACTCATGCTAACTCATACTTAGCTAACTCATGCTTGCAGTAAGGTCATTCACGTGCTTTTTCTCAATACTGACTTTTACGTATGATTTTCGTTTTTAAAGCCATTACACTGGCAGACTGGCCAATTAATAACCGACAGAGGCTTTATAATAGCAGCGGAGGCCAATTAAGTGGGAGAGAATAGTTAATTCGATAAGGCAATTAGTGATTAAGTGAATAATATATAATGTTAGAAAGGGTGTTTGATGCATCTCAGTTGCTTGACTATCTTAGAGGACTTGCTCACAACCGTTCACTCTGACTTTCATTTCCTGTTCTTTCTGTTCTCTAACCTGTTCTTTTGTCTAGCACTTTTGTCACTTGTTCTTTTTTTGACCGCTTCTGAATAAGCTTACTAACATTCTCTCATCTGTACTAAGCTACAACGTATTTCTCAGCAGACCAGACAGTGAGGTATCGGGTAGATGAAAAAACCTGTCGGTGAACTGTCCAGGTTGGTGAACTGTCCAGTCTAACAAAGCCAGTCTCCGAAATGACTGGTCGGTGAGGTGTCCGGTCGGTGAATTGTCCAGTCGGTGAAATGCCCTAGTCGGTGAACTGTCCAGATCGGTGAAGTGTCCGCGCCCCCAACGACTTAGTAGAGAAGCTTTATTTCGGTACAACGCGTACAGTTGATGATACAGTGGTACAGTAGATTGGGGAGAAGGGAAGTGCTGAAGGGTTACAGTAACCGGCCGTTAGACGACCTGTAGCATGGGGATTAGGGATTAGAGAAAGAGAGGGGTTGAGATGGAACGGGAGAAGCGACGACGAGCTGGTCTGGTTGGGATCGGGTAGAAGTGCCCAGCTACAATAGCCAGTCGTTAGACGACTGATAGCATAGTGGACAGGGATAGGGAAGAGAAAAGGGAAAGGGGAGAAGCGGCGACGAGTGGTCCGAGCAGGAGGGGTTCAAGTGCCTCGAATCGGTCAGAGCGATAGATTATAACGGGCAGCTCGATCGGATAGTAGCCAATCAGAGAAGAGCTTTGTCAGTTATTCAACGAGCTTCGTCAGTTCTTTGATGTCGACCTTTCTTTGATCAGATAGCGCTGGATTGTTGTGGCGGCTTCGGCTCGCAGAGAAGTCAGCTGGCGGGTTTGTCATTGAATTGGTGCCAACTTCGCCAGGTTGCTTCAGCTCGTGATTTCATGATCGAGAGACTGACTCTATTGTGACACAAAGTTATTCAAGTTCAAAAAAATAATATTATTTGGACCACCTGGTATAATAAACAAGGTGGGTATGTTTATTAAAGAAGCGTTATAAACATTTACACTTATTGTTTATCTTTAACTACTGCATTTATTCATTACGCAAAATTAGAGATAACCTCGTTTGATGAATTGCAGTTTATAAAGGGTGATTAAAAAAAATAGGCAGGCGACGAAGCTTTTGAACGGGGCAGCACTTTTGGTCCAAATTTTAACCGCATGGTGTTCTAGTATGAGGCTTCTCGTTTACAAATTGTCTTTGCGGGACCCGAAAATGTACCAAAAAAGGTCTTAAATCGGAGGTGACTTTGGAGGGTTACTGTAAAGCGGAGAGTTGAGAAAGTGAGCTAAATTTGCGCACAGTGGTAGTCCACAAAAGTGCTAATGTTTTTCGTAAAAATTTTGGAAATCGGCCAAAACTGCCCCATTGGCCTATTTTTGGCAGAATTCTGGGCACTTTTTTGGAAAATTTCTGATCAGTTTTCAAAACTTTTCGGAAAAACATTAGCACTTTTGTAGACTACCCCTGTGCCAAAAATGAGCTCAATATCTCAACTCTCCGCTTTACAGTGAACCTCCAAAGTCACCTCCGATTAGAGGTCTTTTTTCTGCACATCTTCGGGTCCCGCAATGACAGTTTGCCAGCGAAAGGCCCAAACTCCGCCCACTGGAAGCCCTATGCCAGGATTACGGTTAAAATTAGGGATCTGGGCAGTGCCCCGCTCAAAAGTTATGTAAGCTGTATTCTTTTATTGGGCCACCCTGTAATATCGTAATTTACAGGGTAATTAAAAAAGGGTACCTTCGACTGTCTTGACTCGAAGTTGTGACTCCCGAAGACGGAATTTGGATCAGAGATGTTCGCTGAGAGGAGCTTAAAGTGTACGGAGTTTCCTTCGGGGGAATTTGAGCTGAACGTTTTTCAAAAACAAATTCGAAAATTTATCGAGAACTGAAATAAAGGCATGAGTTTATTGATTTGAATGAAGAATGTCATGATGAGGTGCTTGTTCTTCGAATCAAGCGTCACGGAACCCAGCAGTAGTGTCCAACATTGCCTATTGAGTACTTCAATGTTTTACTGAACGCTAACTTCAGGGCTTGAACCGGAAATAAAAACTGACTTGATTTGAGACTTTGAAGTTTTTGATCGTTAAACCACCTACAGTGCAAAAATTTGCGAAAATTGATTTTCATCAATAAAAATGAATTTTTAATGTCAAATAAGCGCAAACAACAAGAATAAGCAAAGAAAACCTTTCATGATGAATTTTCATATGTTTATCGAATTCAGCAAAATTAGTGACGTCATGCATGTTACGTGATCTCACACAGATTCCATTCCCAAGTCGTTTTCACCTTGGTTTCAAGTTTTACTCTGCATATTTCGACTGTTTCTACTTATCAGATGTTAAAAATTCATTTTTATTGGTAAATTCAATTTTCGAAGCTTTTGCACTGTGGGTGGTTTAAAGATCAAAAATTTCAATGTCTCCAATCAGGATAACTTTTATTGCCGATTGTAGCCCTGAAGCTGTACTTTAAAAAAGTACTCACTTGGTAATATTAGGGTGTTGCATAAGTTTTTTCCACTTTTTGCCACTTTGGGTTTGAATGCGTATAACTCCGCGAATATGCAACCAATTTTAATGTGCTTTTTTTCATTCGAAAGAGCAGCTTCTAACTTAGATTTTCTTTTTTTAATCTTTAAGATTGGTGCATTTTCCGTCATTTTATGTTATTGAGTTGACGAGTGATTTTTCTAGCGTTTTGAATGGAACGCGGTCAAAGACGTGTGACTCTGGTAGTTCGCAACCAATTTCACTGCGGTCTTGGGCACTTTTGTAGAGCTCTTATTAACCTAGATTTCCTTTTTTGAATCATAAGAATCCGATCAAAAGAACGCATTTTACGAACTTTCTACGGACAGGCCCACTTTTTGCTCTTTGTCGTAAGTTTTTTCCATTTTTTCCAAGTGGGCATGCTTGTAGGCTATGTCAGGAGCATATAGGGTCGCTAATTTAGCAACGGTAACGCATAGACTGCACTCCACACGCTAAACATGCGCTCTGATTTACACGCCGCAGGTTACACGCGCGCTCTGGTTTACACGCCACAGGGTACTCGCGC
>NIUQ01005220.1:0-11325 GCA_002796945.1 Plectus sambesii
TCATGAAAGGCATTCTGCCCAAGGAGTGCCACTACATGTTCAACCCCGCTCAGCTCTTCAATGATCACGTATTCGAACTAGAGTAACTCGCGGGTCAGATGCTTCGAGCGGATCGTGATTCTCCTGTGATCAACAGATATCAATTGTTAATACACGAAAATGAAGCTTGCGATGTGGTCTATTCATTTCTTATAAAACATTTTCATATTTCATTTCGGTGTATTCTAAATTTCAACAAATTCAGTTGCGACTAGGACGGCGCTGTTGATGGGAAAAGCAATCAGCTGTATCACCGCCTCTTAGTGCCTATTAGCGCCCCCGGTGGCGAACGCGCTAAAATGATATTACCAAGAATATTATTTATTCTTGTCATAATGCATGTAATTTACAGTAAGTCGGCGGGCTCCCTCATCGAACGAAATTTGGCTGGTAATGAAGGGAAACAATATCAACGATCATTCAAACCTTAGTGACATTGCATCTCAGATTAAAATAATCCTCATACCATGATCAATGGTTTGGGGACATGGTACCCCCCACTTGACCAAATCGCTCATAGAGCAGACTCGTAGCAGTTTGGTCTTGACACGATCATGGCTTAATTAGCAAGATATATGACGCCTCGTCAGAGGATTCCGCCACGTGGGGGGGGGGGGGTACCTTGTCCAAACGCGCATTTTCTATGAAAAAGATTTTGAAGGCTCGGTTGCGTAGCAACCGCCTTGCTCGTCGCGATTTTTGATCAATCAGCAACTCGTGCGTTAGACGCTTTGGGCAGTGCCTCGACGCACTAAACTTGACGTGCTTTCCAGTCACATATCCCCATAGATACAATCCGAGGCCGCATTGCAGAAATATCTACAGAGCTGAAAAGTTGACCAAAAGCAGCAAATATTAGCAACAAAAATAATCGCAGTGATACCGTATTTATTCTAATAGAACGACAGTCTCTAATAGTACGACAGGGTAGAGAGGGATCGAAAAATAGTACGACATGTCGAAGTATTAGAATAATTACGGTACGTAGAATATCACAAATATAATGCAATACATTGAAATGCACCTATATTTAATAAATGTCGAGTTATCGAAAGAGACTGGTACTGGAAAGAACGTCACGTTTAATGCGTCGAGGGATCTGTCTACAGCGTCTAACGCACGAGTTGCTGATTGGTCAAAACTCGCGACGAGCAAAGCGGTTGCTACGCAACAGGAATCGAGGACTTAGGTTGCTACGCAGACGAGCCTCCAAAATCCTTTACATAGAAAACGTTTGATGACATGATATCTCTTAGCATTTCGTGAATTCTCAAATTTTAAAGTATACAGCTAGAATCTTCCTATAAAACTGTCGTGCTTAGTCGCTTTTTCTGTCAAATATATATATTAATAAAAACTTAATTAAATATTCGTTATTCTTGATATTTTAAAATACAAAATTAAGACATAAAGACATTTTTAAGTGAGAAAATCTCTCGACCAAGGGTTGCAAAATAGCCCAAGGATTCTGTGGATATACTGATTATGGTATGAGGATTATTTTAAGCTGAGATGCAATGTCACCAAGGTTTGAATGTGTCGCGGGGTGGCGCTAGTGTCGCCCCGTGACGTCAGTGATACCATTTGCGATCTCATATGTTGAGTGATTGAGTTAGTTACGTTCCGGCGTAGCCGTGATCTGTTTAGTTACTATTCCCTTCTATTGCGCCGTCGTGTCAGTAGTAAAGGGCCCGTTGATCTACGAAGAGTACCGCAAAGGAAGCGCGCCCCTCAACAGAATGATCGTTGATATAATTTATTTTCATTAACAGCTAAATTTCGTTCGATGAGAGGAGCCCGCCGACTTACCGTAATTTACATGCATTATGACAAGAATAAATAATATTCTTGGTAAAACCATTTAAGCTCGTTCACCACCAGGGGCGCTGATAGGCACCGAGAGGCGGTGATACAGCTGATTGCTTTTACTTTCACTAGCGCCGCCCCAATCGCAATTGAATTTATTGAAATAAAGAACACACCGAAATGAAATTTTTTTTCTTCAGCGTTTGTACCGCTATTCGCAGTGTCCGCTTGAGCGGTTGTCCCGCAGGGTGGCGGGGTCCGCTCTTCTGGCCCGTTGCGACATTGGCCCATGGTTTGATGCTACTGGTAGAGCATCGGCCGGCCTGTCGCGAGGGCCTGTCTCCGGTATATTCGCAGCATAGCTGCTACCAATTCCCCGACCCACGGAGGGATGAGCACCTTGGTTGGGTGAGGGGCCGCCCTCAGCGGGAATCGAACCCGCATCCTCGAGACTGATTTGTGATGAGTGATGAGTGATGGTTTTAGACCACTACACCAATCGGCCGCACAACACACCGAAATGAAATATGAAAATGTCTTTATAAGAAATAAATAGACCACATCGCAAGCTTCATTTTCATGTATTAACTATTGAAATCTGTTGATCACAGGAGAATCACGATCCTCTCGAAGTGTCTGACCCGCGAGTTACTCTAGTGGGGATACATGTCATTAAAGAGCTGAGCGGGGTTGAGCATGTAGTGGCACTCCTTGGGCAGAATGCCTTTCATGAACTCTCTTATTCCGAATTCCTTCAAGTCCTCATTCATGGCGGTCAAAGCGTCTTCATTGAATTGCTGAATGAAAGAGCCAGCGGTGGGATCGGACTGTCGGCAGAGCTCATTGAACGAGTCTCGGCTACAGCGCGCGTAGCACTTGGCCATCCTAAAACGATCCGTTTTCGCTCACTATGCCATTCCCGCTTTAAATTCAGCACTTTCCAAATCACTTTATTATATGGCTTACATAGAGAGCTGATTTGAAATCGATTCGGTTAGTGCTAATCATTAAAGGTGAGAATTTTTATTTCCACAGTCCGACTGTCGTTCTCTAATGTTTTTTTGAATATTTAGTCTTCTTTCCTCTAAAAAAATCAGAAAATATGTTTTAAATATATTGCTTCCACCAGCCAAAACCTGCCGATCATCCATTTTTCAGTACAAACAAATATTACTGTTTGGGCGTAAAATTGGATTGGAAAAGCGCCACATGTTGAGCGGAAATTAAACATCATTTAACACAGCGAAGTTGGGAGTTAAAAAGACTGAGAAAAGAAAAGGTAGCTTACGTGCACACTTCGCCCAACGAGTCTAGGTGACCAGAGAGGTCAAAGTCGTTCGCTGCGTTGATGGTAATGGCCGTTCTCTGCATATCTTCGAACATTTTTTCTGTAGAACCGCACATCTTATTGCATCGCTCATTGGTTGCATTGGTCTGCTCTTTGTAGCAGACAGAATGTTTCTTGTACTCTGAAGCGAAAGCAAATTAGAAAATGAAAAGAAATGACCGACACAAACCAGCACGCCTCTCCTCGGAGCAAATCGATCTCACTGTCTTCATGTCAAATGGATTGAATGGGACATTGCATTTTGCCACGCAGTCACGTGCTTCTGCCATCGATCTGTGAAAGCAATTGTTATCTCAAATGCAACTATATTCTTTTAAGATTGAATATTACGTGCACATCTCGTCTATGTCGTCAGACAGTTCGTCGAAGATCGTCGAATTGCCATTGTCGACGCAACTCTTGAAGCACGGAGTGTTCAAGTTCTGCAGGCTTCTGAACATCGAATTACCGGCTGAAATCATGTTCACATTTAATAATTGGAAAGCTAATGACAAAAGTAATAACGCTTACAAACGCCCACAAGAAGGACAGCGGTCAGCGCCAGACCAAACATTTTGTTAAGTGATTGCAGATTTGTTGAACTTGGAAAACAGTTGCGGTCTGAGAACGTGACGAAAGTGACCAACTTGAACACAAGTGGATGATGGTGAATTTGAAAGTCGATAACAAGGATTTTGTTGGGCTGAAAAGAATAGCGCAGAATAATGCTGATGAATTATAATTGGCCTAGGATGGCAAATCGTTGGCTGCTACCGGTCAGCGCCTTCTTAATATAATGGTTTTGAGAATGACGTAAGATGTTTTTGATCCAGTACCATCAGCTGCGTGCCTGCTGTGCAGCCCAAAGCCAAGGTGACTCTTCATTTCATTGCCCACAACAAAACAAACGTCGCTCATTATTTATTGTATTCTGCAAATAAAGAAGCCGTTTTTACTGAATAACAGTTATATTTGGAGCATTGGGCCGTTGCTCACTACGATTTCTTGTTTGTTTGCATAGGAAGCGAATGGTGTATGAATTATTCATTGATGACGAAGTCTGCTACCTGGAAAAGTCGTTTACCAGGGAAATGGAACAACGTCACAGAAGTCACGCGTCAACAAACAGTGCACGACAACGTCATTACAGAGTGTTTCATGTTGAGACAAGAATGTTTGGCGTCAGAAATACTTGGATAATAGCAGACGCGTGCGCAGTTTTGACAAACGCTCTCCTTGAATGCGCGAATGCAACAGAAATGCCATGTCTCTCACTTTTGCGCTGCAAATTGCGGAAGTTTTTGCAATATGCTAGCTACTCTCTTAATCGAGTTCATTGTTTTCGCACCAAAACGTAAGTCATTGTTTTAATGAAATTGTTCTTTGAAAAAACAATGAAGAGATTCATCGAAAAGACTTCTGTGACGTTTTTCCATTTCCTTGGTAAACGACTTTTCCAGGAAGCAGACTTCATCATTACTAAGTAAAGATTAAATTATCCGGTTCATAGGCAAACAAACAAGAAACCGTAGTGAGCAACGGCCCAGTACTCCAAGCGGCCCACTCACTACACTGTAATAGAATGAGCGACGTTTGTTTTGTTGGAGGCGATAAAGTGATGAGTCACCTTGGCTTTGGGCTGCACAGCAGGCACGCAGTTGACGGCACTGGATCAAAAACATCTTACGTCATTCTCAAAACCATTATATTAAGAAGACGCTGACCGGTAACAGCCAACGATTTTCCATCCTAGGCCAATTATAATTCAACAGCATTAATCTGCGCTATTCTTTTCATCCCAACAAAATCCTTGTTATCGACTTTCAAATTCATTATTATCCACGTGTGTTCGAATTGGTGACTTTCGTCACGTTCTCAGACCGCAACTGTTTTCCAAATTCAACAAATCTGCAATCACTTAACATGATGTTTGGTCTCGCACTGACTGCTGTCCTTCTTGTGGGCGTTTGTAAGCGTTATTACTTTTGTCATTAGCTTTTCGATTATAAAATGTGACCATGATTTCAGCCGGTAATTCGATATTCAGAAGCTTGCAGAACATGAACTATCCATGCCTCAAGAAGTGCATCGACAAGGGCAATACAACGATCTTCGACGAATTGTTTGACGACATAGACGAGATCTGCACGTAATATTCAATCTTAAAAGTATACAGTTCCAATTGAGACTGTAATCACTTTCACAGATCGATGGTAGAAGCACGTGACTGCGTGGCAAAATGCAACGTCCCATTCAATCCATTTGACATGAAGACAGTAAGATCGATTTGCTCCGAGGAGAGGCGTGCTGGTTTGTGTCGGTCATTTCTTTTCATTTTCTAATTTGCTTTTGCTTTAGAAATGAAGAAGCACTCTGCCTGCTATAAAGATCAGGGCAATGCAACCCATGAGCGATGCAATAAGATGTGCGGTTCTACAGAAAAAATGTTCGAAGATATGCAGGGAATGGTCGCCTCTTTAAACAAAGCAGATGACTTCAACTTCTCTACGTTGTTCGACTCGATGGGTGGAATGTGCACGTAAGCTGGCCTTTTCTCTACAGTCTCTCTAGCAACAGTTATTAATGACACCGTCAAAAACGATTACTACAACATCTTTGTTTAATAAATTTGAATAAATACCCAAAACCACATCAGAGAACAAAAGTCAAACTGTTGAATCAAAAAAGTTCGACGTTTCGCGATCATAATTAAATCGTGTGAATTTTGGATTAGTAATACATGTAAGCCATATAATAAAATGATTTGGAAAGTGTCCAGTTTAAAACTGACAAGGCATAATGAGCAAATATGGACATTTTCAGGACTGCCAAGTGCTACGCGCGCTGTAGCCGGGAATCGTTCAACGAGCTCTGCCGACAGTCCGATCCCACCGCTGGCTCTTTCATGCAGCAATTCCATGAGGACACTTTGACCGCCATGAATGAGGACTTGAAGGAATTCGGAATAAGAGAGTTCATGAAAGGCATTCTGCCCAAGGAGTGCAACTACATGTTCAACCCCGCTCAGCTCTCCAATTACATGTATCCCCAGTAGAGTAACTCGCGGGTCAGACACTTCGAGAGGATCGTGATTCTCCTGTGATCAACAGATTTCAATAGTTAATACATGAAAATGAAGCTTGCGATGTGGTCTATTTATTTCTTATAAAGACATTTTCATATTTCATTTCGGTGTATTCTAAATTTCAACAAATTCAGTTGCGACTTGGGCGGCGCTAGTGAAAGGAAAAGCAATCAGCTTTATCACCGTCTCTCAGCGCCTATCATCGCCCCCGGTGGCGAACGCGCTGAAATGATATTACCAAGAATATTATTTATTCTTGACATAATGCATGTAGATTACAGTAAGTCGGCGGGCTCCTCTCATCGAACGAAGTTTGGCTGGTAATGAAAGGAAACGATATCAACGATCATTCAAACCTTAGTGACATTGCATCTCAGATTAAAATAATCCTCATACCAAAATCAATATATCCACAGAATCCTTGGGCTATTTTGCAACGCTTGGTCGAGAAATTTTCTCGCAAAAAAACTCTCTTTCTACCTTATTATTCAATAAAGAAATAATGAAATTGTGGGATTAAATATGAAACTATTAAGGGAGTTTTAAGTGAATAAATTCCTCGACTAAGCGTTGCAGAATAGCACAAGGATTCTGTTGATATCAAAATCATAGCATGACGGTTCCTTAAAGCCGAGATAAACTGACATCAAGGTTCGACTGCTCGTTATCAAGGGAGCCATAGCAAATGCTTTATAAATGACAACGACTAGTCGGACCTTGGTGAAATTGCATCTCAGCCCAAGATAATCCTCATACCATAATCAATATACCAACAGAATCCTTGTACAATATTGCAAAGCTTGGTCGAGAAATCTTCTCACTTAAAAATGTCTTTATGTCTTAATTTTGTATTTTAAAATATCAAGAACAACGAATATTTAATTTGTTTCTTATTTAATGGATATATTTGACAGAAAAAGCGAATAAGACCGACAGTTTTATATGGAGATTCGAACTCTATACTTTAAAATTTTAGAATTCACGAAATTCTAAGAGATATAATGTCACCAAACATTTTCTATGTAAAGGATTTTGAAGGCTCGTTTGAGTAGCAACCTAAGTCCTCGATTCCTGTTGCGTAGCAACCGCTTTGCTCGTCGCGATTTTTGACCAATCGGCAACTCGTGCGTTAGACACTTTGGGCGGATGCCTCAACGCACTGAACATGACGTTCTTTCCAGTACCAGTCTCTTTCGATAACTCGATATTTATTGAATATAAATGCATTTTAGTGTATTGCATTATATTCTACATAACACTGTGATCATTTTTTGTTGCTAAAATTTGCTGCTTACGGGCAACTTTTCAGCTCTGTTGATATTTCTGCAGTGCGGCTTCGGATTGTGTCTATGGGCATACGTGCGCACTGCGAAGCGCGAAGAGTACGCGGTGGCTTCTTGAGATCACGTTTTTGATGAATAAAATTTAAAAGAACTGCATCGGCCGGGAATCGAACCCGGGCCGCCCGCGTGGCAGGCGAGCGTTCTACCACTGAACCACAGATGCTGGGGATTAAGTGGTTTTGCACAGACTACGTTGAGTAGCATACAGAACAATCTTAATTTAGTTGAGTTAAAAGCGTAAACTTGGCTATGTAACTAAGAATCTCGTTTAAATACAGCTATCGCACAGGATAAAACAAAGAGGGAAAACGCCTCTTCCTAATTGAAGCCTTTGAGTGAAGGCTCTAAAGATTCAGTTGTGGTCTTCGATCAATCTATCGGTTGATAACAGTGTTAATGATGAATGCCAAATGTCATAAGAGAAAGAGCTGATACTAGTGCACAGACACTCGAATGCAACTATGTGTTCTTAAACATCATTTTATTACCGATAAACATGTGAAAAGAGCGCAAGTTCAAAAATTCAAATATCACATTCAAAAGCGTTGCAAACTCGTAAACCAAATTCTATGCTAATATATCTCTAGGGATTTATTCTAGAGGCCTACTTCAAAAAACTGCTGCAGTCACAACTGTTGTCATACATATTCGGCAAATGGGATGGTTGATTGATCGGTTGTAACGTTATCGAGGACGTTGAAAGATCCAAGGAACCGAAAGATTCATTGCGTTGCGACGTTCGTCGTTAGCTGATATATCATGAAATAAAGTAATTAACAAAGTAATGTCCAATTGCAGCACTGAAACGTCCACAGACAGAACGAGAGGGTGCGCCGAGATATGCATATAAATGTCTTAAATCAATCTTATATTGCTGTATTGCTTGAACAGCGATAAAAATAGCGTCATTCAGTGAGGGCTTTCGTTGCTAATAAGCCTAATGTAATCTTGCGGACCTCTCAACGCAATGAATTCTTCAGCTCAATAGACTCCTTGGCCAACTTCCATCAGCGAGGAACTAGCTTCGGGTACATCAAGCAGACCAACCCCCTATCCAGCGCAGACTAGCCAAGTTTTATAAAAAGTTGAGGCTCAAAAACATGTGTGATGATTTTGGCCCATAAGCCTCCGTAGCTCCTCCCTCTTGTAACAACAGTTCATATCACAACAGCTGCGCAAAGTAGTCCCAAGGGATTAGAAAGCGATTTACACATCGAAACGCAGAACGAGTGCATGTAAAAGGTATTTAGAGAGTTCGACGTGTAGCTATCATTAAAATAGGCAAGAACATTGAAAAAAGTGTGTCACAGAAAATATAGAGAACAGGCTCGTGATTTGGACTGCCGCACACAATCATATAGTGAACAAACAGAACGTGTCAGATGAAGAATTGGGCAGTGGTCGATGTTTGCGGAGGATGGGAGTGAAATTGTTTTTGCATACAGCGAAGAGAATGATAATAGTAGCTTTACTCGCTAATAATCAGCCGCATCGTTGAGAATGTTAATTATGAGTGTGATAGCGGTCGTCAACTCGGCTCCAACACTCCTCCCCAAACCATCACAGCACTCTATGTTCTTTCAAGGCTGTTCGACATCTGGCCGAAACTTGTTTCAAATTCCCCATTGACACAAAAATGGTCCCAGCAGTTAACCATACAATCCAAAGCGATGCTAATCTACAATCCTCTGCGCGCATTACGACAATCAGGCAAATAAAAATGTATGTCGATGGCAGAAAGAAAGGCTAGCTAGAGCCTAGCAGACAGTGTATTAATATTTGATAGCGATGTGAAGAGGACAAGGACCAGCGCCAGTAAGCTCAATCGTTCGATGGAAGCGTTGTTGCACTGATCGCCGGTGCAGTAGCACTTGCTTCCAGCAAATTTGGTGCCGTCTTTGCTGAAATATATAATTATGGTACATTTTAAAGCAACGACAAATAAAGCAAATGAAGATTTTGCAGATAGTTGAAATGTGCTTAACGCTATGAAATTGGAAATCGTATTAAAATGTTGACAAGAGTAAAAACTCGCTTGATTAAGTGAAACTTTAACTCCCATCTCATGCATATTGCATGGAAAATGAACACAAATAAAAAATGACTAAATGCATCTTTTGCTCGAATCCCGAGAAACAGCGCTTATCCGGTTACGCCGCACAGCTTCAGAGCCGGTCGCGGCCTGGCAACTCGCCAAAAAGCAATCAGCACCGACTGTTTACCTCTCCAATTGAATGTCGGCGCACTCGCCGTCCTTCATGTACTTCTCAGTCTTACTGGCGCACTTCTTCATGACGTAAAAGGTGCCGTCGTCGGACTTGCCGCTGACGAAGAGGCAACCGGGCCCGTCGGTTAACGAGCAATTGACCAGCGTCGCTTCGCCTTGACACTTGCGCTCCGGTGCCGACAGGAACACCCCGCAAGTGAAACATTCTAGTGAGCTCGCCGACTGCATCAGGCCAAAAACTGTCAATACTGCCAGGTAAGGAATCATCGAGAAAGACTGCGCCATGTCTTGATAACTACTCGCAAATTAAGTTATTGTCGTCAGCGCATCGCCAGTCTCTGCAATCATAAAGTATATTCGTAAGCACAACTTTAGCGAAAGTATGCAACGTGAAGCCGGCCTATTGAACTCAAGTTTGAGCCGGTGACAAAACTGCTGCATAAATATGAAATATTTTAGCGATACTTTGCGCTGTGTTTCGTAATAAACTCATGTTTTGGGTGACTTGATGTACGCAACGCATTATGTCAGCGGCCCAGCGACACAACCAGTCAATAAAGCTGAGCCCCACTTTGCAAAGCTTATAAATAACTAACACGCGCGGCTTTGAAGATGCTTGCTGACATTTTAGCCGTAATTCGACCCGAGTTCAAAAACCCTACTAACCTAAATACGCGCAAAACTATATAAATGCGTAAAGCGCGTTCGAGTTGGAAACGCTAAATCGAGCTCGTATATCGCCCGCTACAAAACACGGCAACATATGGCGCACTCAATCGGCCGGCCGATTCGACGGCACAATGGCAGTCGGACGACGGCGGCCCGCGACGATCGGCCATCGATTTTGCGCGACGCGTAGCTTCCGACACGCAAACTACCCCGTCCGCACTTTGACAGCACCGACACCCTTGATTAAAATCTAAGCAGCTCTCATGCGAGACGCTATCGACGAAGGTTGCTGACATGTGTATTTACGACTCGACTCGGGTCGCTACACACGCACTTATAATTAGCATCATTACCCCAGCTTGGGACTTGATCATAAATGGAAGCATCTTGGGATATAAATGGAATTTTTTTAAAGACTTGTAAAGATTTGCTGAAACGCGTGGAGAAATATATTGAGGGGCTGAGAACAGTGCTATTAGGACAACTAATTAAGAGCATCATAAGAGTAGAGCTGCTTTTTACTATACAATCCACGGCGGTTGCGTTGACGCTACGGAACGTTTCCGCTAAGCTACTTCCCACAACGTATGAAAAGAAACTTTGCAAAAACTGTCATTGAAAGAACGGCATAAAGAGAGAATGATCACATTCAGAAAGACAGCAACTCATCGACAAAAAATAGGAATTACGGAGGAAAAGTGTTCGTGGGCGCTGGCCATTCGAATGTCCGATTGACCAACGATACTGCGCGTCGCCTCGTCATTGCTCTCCGCAAATAATTTGAGTCTGAGAGTGCGTTCCCAATTCTTGATAATGCGACAAGTGTTGA
>NIUQ01005221.1:0-11322 GCA_002796945.1 Plectus sambesii
GTTTCGATAGCTAGCGCCTTAATTTGCGCGCATTGTTCAAACGCAAAGTCTGAGCAATGCGGAGAAAGGCACTTTCAATGAGCTTGATTAAGGTCCCCCCCTCATTGCGTCAACGTCAATAGCTTATATACCTAATGGCTGCTACTTCGACTAAGAATGATATCCGCTGTCATTCGAGCGAATCGGTCTGGTGATTGACACCGATCTCCGCTGAAAGAGAGCTCACTCTATTTAGCCTTTGAGTGAGGGGGCGTTTTGATTGAGCTTCCACAGGATGCAGACGGCCTTCATAATCGTCTCCGACTACTAGTCAAATAGTGATACTCGCAGAAAAGGCGAAATTCCGACATTTTTTACTTAGTCCGCAGCTTTGACGCGGTATTTACAATCGTTTCATTTGACGTTCGTTTCATCCGTTTATCAATCGTTTTGATGCGTTTTGTGATTTCATACTCTTCCTCGACTTGCAATCACTACGAATTCTCGGTGAATAATGTAAATATAAAGGAACGCCGCTGCAGCGTCGCACAAACTCGTTTCCATCGAACAACATTCTGTTCCATTTCCGCTACAGCTAATCTCAAAATGCTCGTTCTAGTGTGTGCCTAGCCAACACCGCTTGGGCGCGCGCATCTATTTCTGTTTGTACATTCTCATGGAGATATTTTTCGCAACACAAAATGTCAACACGACTAACGAATCGCGCTTCTGCAATAAATTAGCACTCTTGTCTGCTTGTTGTTCTTGCGCTTCATGCGCATTTATTTGCTCCTATGAGAGAGTGGGCTGCTTATGCTCGCCTCTTTCGGTATTTATTTGATCATCTGAGCTTTCCTATTTTAGAATAATGCTAATTGAACTTCGTCCAAAATATTCGACTATCCACCATTCATATATCATTTCCACATTAATAAGAAAACTTTGCATTTCATAGAGGATGCTTTTTATATCGGGCTGTCTTGGGAAATGTCCTGTGTTGAACTGAAAAGCGTCCTCATTAAAGTATACGTGGTATTTAATCCATTAACAACTAGATGTTCGCTTTAAGAAAATTTTTCACAACAACCGGTAGCTATCCGAACAGTTTTCTCCGCTATAATGATATAATGTCTAAATTATTACCCAATTGTTTCTTTAAAGGAGAATCCAAATTACACAGCAAATTATTCTATTTTCGCATTCGTCATTGTTAAAAATAGCTTAAATGATCAATGGATGTTGACAAAGCGAAGATGGTCAGGCTGTCACAAGTTGAAAAAGTAAAAGTTCTTTAATTGATAATTTTACATATTAGAAATTTCAACCTAATTCTAAATTGATATCACAGCAATATTAAATAATAAATTTTATATAATTGAATTACTCGTATAAAATGAATACAAATCCATAAGATAAGTAGTGTAATATTGAAAGAAATAAACTGCGCGGAGTCTCTTTGAGAAAATACGATTATATCTTTCTCTTTATAGATTCGACGACCTCCTCTTCTTCTACGTATGAGAGACACTACGCGTAAACATCAAAGAACGGACGGAACTGATTGGCCTACTTCGGTAAGTAAGACGAGCTTGTTGAAGCATCTTTTAAGCTTCCTAAAACCTCTTAATTTCATTGACTTTTTAGCTGAGAGCTGCAGAGTAGTATTCTCTACTTTGAAATGGATACTTCAGCGTTTCACTTATCGAAGACCCACTAAAATAGCACAGTGGTAGCTGATTACTTTAGCAATTTTCAATTGGTCCGTTAGGCAATATTAGGAATCAGACTTCCTACATCTGAAATCTCCGACGGCACATATAAAAGTAATGAACCATGCCTGATAAAATGCCAACGCTAGCATCCGCATTTTACATAAAAGTTGAGAATGCTTGTTACAATGTTAAGTAGGTAACCCTTGCAGATTTAGCGCATTACGATTACAGTAACAATTTATAGAATTGCGTAAAATGTTCACCCTACGCTACCGCCACCCTGTGGGTCACAAATCATGCGTGACTCAAATACATTCATCTTAGCAGGCACACATTTCCTCCGCAAAGTACAAATGACCTTACTACCGTCGCTTGCCCTTTCCTATATATCCCCTTACGTCACGCTTGTTCAGTGAAAAAAACAACGTCTTCCCCCTAATCATTTCCATTCAATGCTTACTCATGTCTCGCTCAATGCGACGGTCACAAAGCAGCTCTCGAAAGGAATAGGGATTTTTACGGAGCGAATATGTGCATGTAGGACGCTGGATTTTGTAGGAAGCAGGTCGTAAAATCAGCTGGAGGGTCGTTTATACCACTAAACAAATTGAAGCTACGTCACTTTGCCCCGAGGCATAAATGAACTATTAACTCAAGCGCAGAAACATTCTTCTAACAATCTCTCAACGGCATCCAACATTGCGTCACCACGTCAATTTATCCGAGCCATAGAAGAACAAAAAATTTCATCTGAATCAATAAGACTTTCCTTTTGTCGTAGAGCCCGCGCCCCGGCATATGACTCAGCGGTATTTCGCGAGCAAACGATAGTGCCGCGCGTTTTCGATACTTTTGATCGCGAAGTAAGTTAGCACAATGTGCAAAGCCATAAGTGTATGATCTATTGTCATAACTGGGCTCATTCTCAATGACGCTCTACCCCCACAGGTATGAGACGTTTGCCAACGTTCATATCTCGCTATCCCTAACTCCCTTGTCTGCTCTAGCTCTAAATATTGTTCTCGGGTTTTATGTTTAGCGCGTGGCGCTCTTGATAGCCTACAGAAACGCAGCCTATACGCCCAAAGGTCTGTTTATATCTCAAATAATTCCACAGATTTAGATTGCATATGCACGCTAAAGGGACGGCTTTTAACCATCCGGTAAGATTGCTAATCTGCGTCTATTGAGTGCAATTCTACATGAAACCGTGTAATCTTTTTAAAAATAATCTGGCCTTTAGGTGCAGCCAAGCATGAGCAGCCGCAGTCTCTCTAATATTATTAAAAAGTATACATTATTAATCTGGCTCTTAGTGCGTGTGTCAAAATAACTTCAACAAGACGTTTTTTCCTTCTCTCCTTTGCCAATGATAAACGTTATGGTCACTCAAATACATATGCCTGATTAAAAGTCTGCTGCTGTCCATGGCCGTGCCGACCAATTAATCATCGTCAAAACCATTTCAACTCTTGCTACAGTATCAGGAAATATAAGGAAAACACTGTAAGAAAAAGCTATACCAGGAAATAAAGCATAAAATAAAGCGACCTTACAGTAAATAATGTTGCTCGTAAATGCAATCTTGTAAAATAAATTACTATTTGAAGAACTATTTGCTTTGATTCTTTACCTGTAGCACGTCGAACTGAACGCGCCCTTCTATGTTAGTTTGCTTGTTCACGCGATTGCCCATTTGCTTCGACTGGAGAGCAGCGTCGCGAATTTTCGACGGCCTATCCTTGACTCGGCCCAAAAATTCCACCATCGATGCCTTAAAATACATTCATTTTACATAGTGTGAGAGAAGAGAAGAGTGAGTCGACGGTGCAAATGTTATACCGAATGTTATACGCTGCATACCAACATTAATATCAAAGTCAATTATTATCTACAGTTCATGAATCCTATATAACAACATAATTCAAAATGTATTTAGTCAATAGTATTGAATCCAATATTGAAAATATAATATCGATGAGGAAATATCGAAAGCTTCTAAAAAGATTGAAATGGTAATGATTAGCTCGGCTACCGTCTGACCCTACAGTTTACTGACAAGCCAGGCAATTCATCAATTGATAGGCAAAAAATGTAGAAGGTCAAAACCTATGCCAGTTAACCATTTTACTCACCACAGTTTAGTCGACGGAGGGGACTGCTGCATTCCTTACCAAAGGAGCAGAGTAGTTTCCGTTAGGAAATGAATAACCTCTCAATCATCTGCCACTTGAACACATTTAACGTTCAATCTTCTCAACTACCCTCTTCATATTATTTCAGATAGTCCCCAAATACACTAAGTACGCTCAGAGCGAAACCTAATAGAACAGCAGCCAAATTGTGACACGCCACAAGCCTCACATAGCATTTTCATGTCAGCACGTAGGATGCACGCTTGATTAAATTTACACAAATGCCCAGTCCTACGACTGTTCATTCAATTAGTTCTACTCGCATGTGAGTCACCCTATTCATACACTAGTTTGTGCGTTTAGGAAAACAAGCCGCGACAAACATCGGCTCTTGGCAATGGAGCCAGTTGAGTTACTTAAAATTCTCGGGCTCGCTATGCGCATGTGGCTGTTCGGTCGGCGCTCTCTATTCAAAACTTTACCTTCTTCTGACTCAAAGTTTTCGCCGAGTTGAATATCGTCAAAATTTGCCGATCAGTAACAAGAAATATTGGTTTGAAGAAGCCAAACTGCTGCGAAAGTTGATAGCGCTTCTTTCTATCAAATTACGCACGTAGAAATAAGAAACGACTATAATTCTTAGCGAAAAATGGTGTTAAGGCACCGAAAAGCGAGCTCATCTTTGTCAACTACGGTGCCTGGCTCGACTTCTTGTTACTGATCGAAAAATGTTGAGTATAAATAGATCCCAAATTTCGATGTCGTAACACAAAGGTTTCCTTGAGAATTCGCGCCCATTTAACGCTTCCTCTTCCCATCCCAGCGCGCCAATTTTAGGTTTCCATGGCAATCAAACGTGCGCGTTAGGTTTTCAATAGTGAATTTTACTATTTCAGCAGAAAATTTCGAGTATTCTTCCAAGGTCAAATATAAGCTATACCTTCGATAGGAACGCAGCCAAAGGAAATTCTCAAAAAGGCACCCCATGAAGGCGGCATATTTGAAAGGCGCGTATAATTTTAAGCTCACTATTTCATTCAGCTCCATTCAGTTCGATACTGCTCACCTTAATGTGCTTGGCGCGGTCGAGAACGTAGGGAATGTCGAAATTCTGGATGTTGTAGCCTGTGATCACGTCCGGGTCCACCAAACGAACAAATTCGCCCCATCTCTGAAATAATCAAAAACTATACTTTTATTGCAATATAACATAAACTTCTTCTAGATGAAAATTATGATACCGTAAATTAGGCATCCCTGCATTATATTGTATTTTTATTCCTAAGATAATTAGCAATAGTAAGTCCTTGATGGCCACCTCGAGTGTGCACATTGTTGTGGTGGCGGATTGTAGTGGTTTGAAACCGCGCGCGCGCGCACAGACGTCAACATCATGCAATAGTGCGACTTTAACGAGAAAATATATGCCACGTTCACATGCGGTGATGTATAGTATTTGACATTGAGAGCGCGCTTGAATTCAGTCTCTAAACGCAATCAGACTCAGAGATGTTGCTTCGCTGCTTATCTTACGTATAAAGTCTAAGCCAACGTTTAAAAAAATGATGGGATGCTTTCATGTCGCGTAATTTAGTCGAGCACTAAGTATATGGCATTGCATTAAATAAGACGTTTGCTAATATAAACAATAGGAAACCATCCTATAATCTCTGACACCTATGGTTGAGTCTCGCCTCGCTAAGCTTAAGCCAGAGGGTAACGCCGCATGAGACCGGTGCAATGGTGTTTGCGACAGCTGGAGGTAGGGGAGGGCGTCACAAATAGGTAACATCCGGCCAAAACAGTCAACAAAGCTACTAAATAAAAATGCCGCATCGAAGGTAACAAATTAAAACGCATTTGATCTGCAGAATCACCCATCATTAATAGCAGAGTCATACATCCGGTTCACTTCCGACAAAAGCGTTAGACCATTGATCAGTTGCACGCAGGCGCCGAGATTAGCGCGTCAGAGCACCGAGCTCATCCTAAATTGCCGGCGCGACGTGAGGGCGGCGGTTGACGCGCGCCCTTTTGCAGATCCGAGCGCAGTTTCATTATTTGACGCTTTCCTACTCATTCTGAGAGATATTAGCCGCTCGCGATGCTATTTTTGCTTTCTCTCTCTCTCTCGCTGCCCTTACTGCAGTTAAAGCGGAGCCAAACGACTGATAACGCGATCTTTCCCCAAATATGGTAAAAATTTGTACGTGGATAAGTAAAAAATCGATATCTGCCTCATTTATCAGTTAAATTTGTTATACATCACAACTTTTGTAAACTAGAGCGCGGGACAGTTATCAATTTTTGGTCAAATGTCAAAGCGAGTTTGATATATAAGAACGGCGCGCGTTCTAAAACTGACCCAGGCCAATAATAATGTGATCGGTAATGAGAAATTTATAAAATCCCTGAGAGCAAAAGTTGGAATATCGAGTTTTTAGATATACAACCCATGACGTAAGTCATGTCATTTAATCCGTGTCCTAAAATTGTTTATAACTAAAAGTCTGGTAGCTTAAACGCCATTTTTCAGTTATGGTACTTGTCGTATGTCATTAATCAACTGATAAATTCATAAGCGAGTCATAACGTTAGAATGTCTTTAAGAACCACTTTAGGAGACGATAATGTTATCGGCCCAACTCGAATAACAAACTAGCCTACTATAAAGGCATTCAATGCTTTATATTCTTAATTTCGTGTTTCCTTGTTATGTGCTTGCTATAGTAGGGTGTTAGCGTCAAGATATTGCCCATTTCTTCCAAAGCACCAATCGCCAATCTACTGTATCAAGTTTTTTTTCCTTCAGCGTTTGTACCGCTATACGCAGTGTCCGCTCCTCAGGCCCGTTGTCGCGATGCGACGCTGGGCCATGGTTGATGCGACTGGTAGAGAATCGGCCGGCCTGTCAAGAGGGCCTGTCGCCGGTATATTCGCAGCATAGCTGCTACCAATTCCCCGACCCACGGAGGGATGAGCACCTTGGTTCGGTGAGGGGCCACCCTCAGCGGGAATGGAACCCGCGTCCTTGAGACTGATGAGCAAAGGTGTAGACCACTACACCAATCGGCCCTCTTAATCTATTGTATTAAGTAGCAATTGATTATGCGCGGAACGGAAAGCCTTGCTTATAAATAAGATGTGCAATCAGTCGCGCTATTGAGCGGCAAATTGTTGAGTTAATGAATGGGTACGTTAATTAATGAATAAGAACTGTACTTTGCTTGAATCCAATCTTAAACGCAAAGAATTGTTGATCTTATGCTATCAAGGCCGAATGAACTCTCCTAATGCAATTAATCCAGAAACGGTATCTCGATTGAGCTCTTTTGAATTTACGTCGCATCTATGATTGAAATGTTGAGGGTAATTATTATCCTCCATACGGCACAAAATAGTATTAGAGCTCTATTTTAGAGGTAGATACCAGTCTGTGTCTAGGACTAATTAGGTGGTCACTGAGGCACGTTACTCTAGCCGGTGCAAGCGCCATTTTATCTTATGCTTACTTAGAAAGGGTCACAGCTCAGAGGCGAAAATATCCTTCTTTCCCTACACACCCATGCCCATTGCTGCACTGCGAGTCTCAAAGTTACTGCCATTTCCGATTTACTTTTGAGTCAAACATCCTGCATTTGTCATAGCCGCTATCCAACTGCATCAGTCACTCAGCTAAAGTCAGCGCGAAATAGGCTACTCTGAATTTCTAATAACATTGGTTGGCATAAGCGCGTAGGGTTTCCTATTTGGTCTCGATGGAACGTTTCGAGAGACGAGTCGTCTGAGGTGGAACGGAAACTCCCGCTGATGCTTAGCGACCAGTCATCCCTCACCGTCCTTTCATATCGTCATAGAATAGTCGTCTATGCACAGCTGTTCACTTCGTGTCCACTAGTTCACATTCAACGATATTGGACCGGTAACATAATCGTTTCATAAAGGTGTTCATAACTCGCGATAATCTAACGCTATGGCCCGTTTATGAATTTCTCAGCTAAGTAACTACAAATATCTATTAACTAAAAAATGGGGTTATCGCTACCAGATCTCAACTTATGAATATAAGAATTTATGAACACCTTTATAACACGGATTTTTATGCCACGACTTATGATACGTGTCACAACGACCAATGGCACAACTTTTGCTCTTAGAAATTACATAACTTTGGGACACGGTCTTATTACCGCCCCATTACTATTCGCCTTCGGTTGGTTTCATTTTGCGCACTGTTTTCACACGTCAACCCCGTTTTGTCAATTTGTCCAAAATTCATTAATGTCTTGCGCTCGAAAAATGCGACAAGTGCTGAATATTGCACATTTAACTGATGGGTGAGAGGCAAAAATCGATTTTTCGACTAATCCACGGACAAATTTTGACCATATCTGCGGTTTATGTCCATTCCCTGCATGAATTAGACGTCAGAACAATTATGGACTGATCAATGTACCTCAACGCTGCTTTTTGTAATTCTCACTGATTCTGACATGTCTGTATGGCCGGCTAAATCAATGAGTTGTTGTTGACCTCTCCATCCCCCACATCCCTCCCCACATTTTTCTGACCACAAAAAATAGGATAGCGTTCTCATCTACATGCACTCGCCCTATTTTGTAGTATTCTCTAATCGATTAGTTCCGCAGCGCTCAGAAAGAGCGCTCGTAACGTCTCAATTGGACAACTGAAAGAGCGGCTTCTATTACGCTATCAAAACGCAAATTTTGCGAAATTTACGAGCGTATTTAGGCAGTTGGCTAGCCGACGACCCTTAATCACCGTCGATAGCCACTACTACAATGTAATCGATGTGCGATGCTACTGCGACATTCGTGAGATTAGTAGACGTCTCATAATAAGCAAAGTCACGATTGACCGTCGTTCGATATTCAAGGCATCTCGTTTGTTAAGTAGACTGACATAAATATCTTATGGTATAAGTCCAAGAGCTGTTCGCTGTCGACTTTAAAACAGTTACACCGTTCTGCTTCTTTTGGTAAAAGCTAAGCATAAGCGATATTTGTCGTACTTGATCATGATTTCATAGATATGGAGTGAAAGATTTAGATATTCGAGAACATTCACGGATTGAACGAGTTCGAGACTTACTCCGCGTCATTGTATATTATTAGAGTAGTTCAGCAAAATATAACGTAGTTTACGTGATAGCGCGCGCGCGCGTATTCTCATTGCAATTCAGGATATTCATAATGTTCATTGCGCGTTGTTATAAAAAACCAACTGCCGCATATAAACAAGCCGGGGAAACAGCGCGCGCAGGAAGTTGTAATGGACTCTGTGTTTATTTATGGCGCGCTTACTGCAAAGTGCAGTAAGTCAAACAGTCACCGATAACTTTAACTGAATGCAAGGAAACTCGAAAAATGTCTTATGCGCGCTTGTCTTTTATGCCATATGTACAGTTCTAAGGACGCCCGGCAATAATTATTGTCAATAGGATGACAAAAGAGCACAAGAACCTTCTGGTTTATTGGCGCCGCAGGGATTAATTGTGTAGCATGGTTAGATTGAACTGTTAAGCTTGCAAGCATTTATTGGTGAATATTAAACGTTCAACTATACAGAATCTTTTGAGCTTCCTTGTGCCGCAAGTCGAATATTCTCCTTTATTTAGGTTTTTTTTTAAATCTGATACACAGAAAGTCATAAAAATTCTTTTATTCGCGCTTGACTGTATATATAAATTAATCATTCAGTTAATTGCAGACGACGACTCAGTCAACGACTGTCTGAATCCCGAATTCTTTTCCTATTGAACTCAACAGAAGATTTGGTAAAATGAACGAAACAGACGACTCTAACTCCACAATCCCTTCATGCATTGTCTACGCGCAAAAGTTTCCCGATCCATCCATCAGCATCTACTCAGTCGTCCCCTTTGCCTGCGTGTACCTGATAATTTTCGTGTTGGGAGTCGTTGGCAACCTGGCCCTTATTCACGTCACGCTGCAACATCGAACGCTGCAGGTATGCTCATTTACATCTCTTTTAGCAATTATAAATCATTATACCTTGTCTAAAGGTCCCCTTATATATTGTAAAGTCATGTTTACCACATTCAATCTCTATATCATTTATACAAATTCTAACGCTCATTTTTCCCTCAGACAAAAGTAATTTGACATTATTTCCCCCCACATGCTTAAGTACGCAGCAAAAGCGAGATCGTCTCACTGCATTATGTACTGTAATTATAGAGTCAATACCACAGAATACGATGATTATAGACCGAGTATTGTACAGGTAGTACATTGTACGTGATTGCAGACGGTACAAAACATGTTTATCCTGAATTTGGCCGCCAGCGACATCATCGTGTGCATGCTGTCGCTGCCCATCACCCCCGTGACCAACATCTACAAGAACTGGTTCTTCGGCACTGTTCTCTGTCGACTCATCCCCTGGGTTCAGGGCATTAGCGTCTTCATATGCACCTTCAGTCTCGCAGCGATTGCCATTGATAGGTATTGTATACACAAACTCATTTCTATAAGGTATCAAATGAACTATTTCGAACGATGCTACAACGATTTGTGACGTTTCCTGATATGAAAGAAATAACAGAAGTGAATTTGATGCAGTAGGTTGTCCAAAGTCTTTCCAAAACCTTACTCTAATTTTAAAATAAAGCTATTGATGCTTTCGACAAGACTTTTTCAACTTATAATTTGCAGTGAAGCAAAATATAGGCTGTTCCAGAAGTAACTACTAACATCCTCTTCTGCTCAGTGCCTTCTATGACACCCTGTATATTATAACGGCCCTGGTTCAGGTATGTACTCGTCGTGAGACCGCACTCGCGTCCGCTAACTCGTCGCGGCGCTCTGATCGTCACCATATGTCTGTGGACGCTCTCAGTCGTCGTCACTCTCCCCTACGCCGTCTTCATGGACGTCGTCAGTTACGAAAATGTCTGTGGCGAGTTCTGCACCGAACGATGGCCCAACGCTCATTCCAGGCGCGCCTATACTCTCGTTGTGCTCGCCGCGCAATTTGTAAGTTTCTACATTGTTTTACCTCGAAGAAATGACGTGTCCATTACCCTTTCCCTCTTGAGCGCAATGAAAAGCATTCTTGCGGGATATGCGAAAGTGTGACTTTCGAGTTTAGCGCGGAATAATGAAATTTTGGGCTACGCTCCCTTTTTATAATTCTTCACCATTTCTGTTGATGTTTGAAAATAATTCAAAAATAATACGCTCTCTGCTTATTTTTCAAAGTGAAATAAAGGGCGATATGTTTGATATGTTTGCTAATCTGAGACTTATTTTTGAGAAAATTCGATCAGGCTCCTGTTAAAATCTCCTTTTAAGTGGGAGGCTTTTTACTGTACGGAACGCGCTTAGATCTTTGAATTTCTTGAAAAACTGCATTTATTCCAGGTTGTTCCTTTTACTCTAATGGCCTTCTGCTACTGGACCATCTTCTCAAGACTCAGAGATCGCGCCAGAAGCCGGCTAAGGAAGATGAAT
>NIUQ01005222.1:0-11409 GCA_002796945.1 Plectus sambesii
TCGCGAGTGACGCCAATCGCTTTTGCTCTCTTGAACAAACTTTGCTTCGCCATTCGGGCCATTGACTGCGCAAAGACTAAAATGACGACGCGCAGGCGAAGACGTACATCAGTGAGACGTTTCCGATTCTCGCGTGAATCCTCGTTCTCCACATCTCTAAGCGCGCCATCCAGTTCTCGTTGCACTCTCCTGACGCTTGGCGATGGTCGGGCCAAAATCATTTGCCATACTAAAACATTAAACAAACAATTTACAAAAACTTCCCCTTCTTCCAAATCCATTCAAAGAAAAGAAATTCAAAGATATCGTAATTTCAGAATATTTCGCGTGAAGACCAATGTGAAATTTAAAAATGTCCCAAATCGCATGAAAAAAATTGCATGTGCGCAGCAGTGTAACGACCCGTTGCTACCAAAATGTTGATAGCGCGTCCTCTGTTGCAGCCTTGTAAACGCCACTTTATGTGTAATGAACAAGAAGCAGGTAGATGTACTATAGTTCAGTTCCAGTTTTAACTTTTACCGAGACATGAATTCTAACGCTGTTTCCCTTAAAAAATAAATGCTTAAATTTTTGATCGGTCTTCTCATATGAATACGTATTGGGCACAAAACCTGACATCGGCGATGGTCGACTCATTATAGTTTTGAGGTGTTCTTTCTTTTCCAGGACTATTGGGGGTGATAAAGTAGGCCCCAAAGATTTTGCAGGTTCGCCACATCCACCGCGATGATGCTGCAGTCGATATTTTTGAAGTTTCCTTTTTTTCCAAGTGGCACGCCCATAGGGATTATTTCGCCGGGTCAGCTCGGCTCGCCGTTTTCATGATTGAGGGGCTTACTCGATCGTGACACTTCCTCCCGAGAAGTGGGGGCCTAACATGGGGGCCACATAGTCATGCCTTAAGGGCGCAATCAATAAAGATAGTGGAAATATTGGCAGTATGGTAAACAGCGATACAATGAGACAGAAGATATATAATAGGCGCCGTGAGCGAAAAGCGAGAAGTGATAATGCGATAGGCACAAATGCCAAGCAATATTTTGTAAGACCTATGATGTTATGGTAAAATAGGAAAACAATAGGAAATAATAGCATGATAACTATACATTGAAAGATGTTGCAATAGAATAATGCGATACTAATGGGGGAACAAATACATTTCAACACTACACTGACGGTTATTACGATAAAATAAAACGTTAGGAACAGTGTAGAGTAACATATGGTAGACTTGCAATTCCGGCCACCCACATGACTGGTTGGATGGGCGCGGATAGTGTCAGCGCTTTGGTCTTCTCCAAACTAGCTGATGCAGTGTCAATGCTTCGCAACCTCGAACTGAGGCTCGAAGAGGCTATTGACCATGAATCACTTTTGTTGTCCTTCAGGAAGGGTTCCAGGGTGTCCAGTTTTCAAAAGCCATTGCATGGCTCGCGTCCTTCCTCCGGCCAAGCTGACACGAATTGTTTGTTGCCCACAGGTGTCAGCAATGCCATATCTACTTTACTCTTCTCTCTAGCGGGAGGAGTGCCGATGTCAACTTCAATCACCTACACCCATGGCACGTTTGGCATCAGAGTCAACTGCAGGCTGCCCTCATTGTCCTTGGGCATTGTTGACGCAAATGGGTTGTCATCAATGTTTCTTTGGTCGAGAAACCAGCAGGTGACTGAGTCCAATGGTAGCATGCAGGGATTGGCTGAGAGCTACTGCTGATCTTCCGGTCGCGGCGATAATCGATCATAGAGTGCTACACAGAAGGTCCCCTGGACTAGTCGCATTATCAGTCACAGTTCTTCATGTTCAACCTTATGGCTTTTCACGAAACATAATTCAGAATAAAGTGAAGAGTGGTATATTCAATGCAGTGCTTAAAACACTCTAGAAAATCGACGTAATGGTGATTAGTAACGAAAGTGAAAGAAATTTCAACCTGCAAGGCGTTTTTCTGAGTTAAACTCAGTAGAAGAATAATCAGTTTGTATCCAGCGGAAGTAATAATGCGCTAGTGGATGAAGTGAAATTGCGTCTCAGAGATAAGCCCATTTTACGCTGCTGCGAAATAAAACTGTAAAATGCCTCCTGGCTGATGTAGTCGTACTTCTTGAAGTTCAAGCGTAGCTATTTTAGCGTTCTTATTTTGTCGAACAGTGTCATTTCGCTCAACGTTCTTGGCAAAGGGGGCACTTTGCTCAATGAGGAAACGCTGTTGATGACATCTCCCACGCGAACGTCTGCGTTATCGGCAAGGAATTAAGTCGTGACAGCAGATACGTAGTATTGATTACGTTCATTTGAAAATTTGATAGTGAAACCAAAACAAGCTTCATTATCATACTATTACAGTGTACGTAATTTCTTGGTCATTTTCGTACACCTAAATTAATCTGCACGTAATAATGTCAGCAATCTATTACTCTAACAAGCAAAAAGTATCGCACAGATACCAATTGTACGTCTCGTTTGTACGAAATTATACTCGTTGTCTTGGAATGTGTTTCTGCAGATGGTTCTTTATTAAGCTTTACTCATTAACAATAATCAATTATAGTTGAGACAGAACTGAAGAAAGAGCTACCGTCGGTTAAAAAAAAGACTGGTAACATGGGGGACAGAGTTGAGAGAAGACAGGTAGGAAGGAAGGGGTAATAGAAAGGATGAAACGTGTATACACGAAACAGGCCAAGTCGAGGTTCAAATGCCTCGAATCGGCTAGAGCGATCACTTATAACGGGTAACTCGATCGAGTGATAAACAATCAGGGACGAGCTTCGTCAGATCTTCAACGTCGACCTTTCCTTGAACAGTTAGTGTCAGACTGTTGAGTCGGCTTTGGCTGATAAAGAATATCAGCTGATGGTTTCATCCGATACAGAATGTCAACATAATGTCAAAATTTCTGAGTTGGATCAGCTCATCTTTTCGTGATCGAGAGATTCAATCGTGACAGTATGTTAGAAACATAACTAATATAGTGATAATCAAAACATGGAAATAACATGATAGATGAATAATACAAGAAATACTTTTCGCACATTTATCATGCCACACTACCTGGCTACTAATAGGAAATGTTAATTTGTACTTTGTGCTCATATCCGAATATGGCGCCTGATAGCATGAGATATATTGATTTTTCGTATTAATAGTCACCGATCGTGAAGAACTTTTTCCTTTTCCATTTATTCAAAGCACGAACGTTATACGCAAAGTAACTATCTCATACAGTTGATTATTTAAAGAAGAATTGTAAGCAAGACCATGCAGCTCACCCACCGACTTGGTTTTGTTATAGAGCGGCCTCTTGCTTGCGTTAAAGAAAAAAGCATCATTTGAATTCTAACATCTGCCACACATAAAAAGCATCTAACATATATTAAACATTAATAATATCTAACATTTATTTCATCTCAATCGCTTCGCGACTTTGTAAACAATTGTAGTTTAATGAGTATATGCACATGAGTCTAGTTTAAACTATTTCGAAGACAAGCCCGACAATATCCCGCAAACAAGCTGGTAGTTTAGCTTGGTATTCCGGCGGTTTATCGTCATTGAATCTGACCCAGTCGTCACCGATGCGGCACCAGGTGATGTGGTGAGCATTTGTGCATGAAGTTCCCGAGTGCTCAATCGCGCCGATTGCTCGAAAATGACTGCCTGAAAGAAGCGAATGAATAATTGCACGGCCGCCAATTATCAGAGCTCTATTTAATATATAATGATATAGCTTTTTTCTATTTGAAATTAAAGCAAAATTATAACTCAGTTTACATCTAAGAATTATTAATATGTACCGAAAATCACTTGGTTGTTGGCATTTAAATTAGTGTTATCGCCCTCTTGTTTGACGAACTCAACTTTATGGAATTTGTGCAGGTGCACCAGAAGATACTTCTGCGCGTCACGGATGTTGAATCCGAGGCGACTGATGTGCGCGTGCTGCACTTGCGAAGCGCCGCTCAAAGAGTAGAGCATACCCCGAGGCTCGGCTTGTTGAACACGTTCGAGTAGTTGATGGAATGACTGCCGACGATTCGGTTGAGGGTGCAAGTTGAGCAGCAGTTCTTGAGTTTGCTGTGCAGCACGGAGCTGATTGTTTGGACATTGCATACAGGTTTGAAGTGACATCTGCTCGAACGCGAACCATTCGCAAATCGTGAGCGAGGTAAGCTTGTTCACAATGTGCAAAAAGAACTCGCTGGCATCATGCATCTGCTCCTCTTCAAAGCCTGCCCCAACAGTCTGTCGCAGGAAGGTTGTGTCAGTGTGATGTCCAGTGATAACTGCCAAAAGCGCGTCCCGTACATCGCTTGGTGGAGCGCCACGCAGAGCAGCAACAAAATGGGGGAGATGGCGAAACAATTGAACAGCAGTGTTGCTGGTACAACTGACGCCATTGCTGTTGCCTAGGTGAATGACTGCCACAGTTGGACGCTCTGCCACCACTGGGTTCCTTGATGAAAGCTGTTGACGGAATTTCTGAGCTGGCAGCACCTCTTTGACTTTCTTTGGCGCCGTTGACGTTTGACGCTTCTCCTGCTTCGGCCAATAGCGTTCACTGGTGGCAAGCTTGGGAGCAAATTGATGCTGGCACGGTTGAAGTTCGTGATGAAATGGGATGGTGGACGTTGGAAGCGCATTGCACTTGGCTGTCTTAAATGGAAAATTTTCAGCTGAGAAAAGGTTGAAATCTATTTCAACTAACTAAATGCAAGCCTTTTCATATAAATGAAAGAAAAGTACAGTTAAAACCAGATAAGCGCAACAATTTTCCATGCCCCAACCTTTTGTACTATGTTTTGTATGTGATCCATAATCAAATTGACTATATTTGAGGTTTGCACAGTTCAGTAACGATGTTTCGTTGGCTACGTTCCAACAGAAACTAAAGAAAGCACTTACTCTTCACGCGGCTGCTTTGTAAGCTCCTTCAACTTTGCGCCAAACAGGGCGACGACACGATAGTCGTAGTGGTAGACTGGATGGTTCTTCGGAGGTGTTACTCCAATGATATTTGTTTGTTGAGATCGCTGTCAATGGATGACTGGAAGTCGTTGAGAATCAGTCCAAAAACTCACACACTTCCAAACTGTAAAATTTCATGTATTCTTATTTGACAATGATAAGATTCATTCCCTTACTTTCTGTTCGCATCTGACGAGGTCGATACTTTCAATATCGCTGGCTTTTCTGTCCATGACAGGTAATACCGCAGTATATTCAGCTACGTTTGCGTAGCCAAATAGCGTCTCATCTTCTTTGAAAGCTCCTCGATGCTGAACTTGAAATAAGGAGCGCACTTCCGTCTGCTCGACCAGAGGATTGTTCTGTAAGTTCGTTCGACTTCGCGCCAAACAGGGCGACGACGCGAAAGTCGTAGTGGTAGACTGGATGGTTATTCGGAGGTATTATTCCGAAAACATTTGTTTGTACCTTTAATTCCTTGATCTGCCGCTTGGCCGGTGGTAGTTTATCGGCCACAATCGGTTGCGGCATATTGCTGATCTAAATTTGAAACAATGAGTCAGTTTCATATCGCATACTTTAGCGAACGTATGCCAACGTAATAAAAGAATAATCTGCTGTACGATAAACACAATTCCTTAAATGCATTCGGATTAAGAGTGAGCAGAGAAGAAAAATCTCGCAAAAAGGTGATGGTCACAAGATGAATCAAAAAATCATTGGTTATTATTTTGCAAAGAGTGAACAGACTTTCATAAGGGCTACGCATGAAGTGTCTAAAGAACGGACTTTCACCTGAAGTTTTTAAGGGGGTGGTTACAGGAGCTCAGCAACCAACTGAAAGTACCCTTTTGCGGTCCATTTTCATCCTTTATCACTCAATTGCCATTCATCCTGGTGACTTCA
Source organism: Plectus sambesii (assembly GCA_002796945.1). NCBI lineage: Eukaryota > Metazoa > Nematoda > Chromadorea > Plectida > Plectidae > Plectus > Plectus sambesii. The sequence goes on from NIUQ01005222.1 coordinate 5,878, forward strand.
AACTCGATAATAGTATTATAATAATAGTAATAATCATATAAAAATATGGCCCCTGACGGCAAGAGGTCTTCTCAAAAGACCTGGTCCTTTGTCGTCTTGAGAATTCCTCGAATCGGTCTTCCATTTGGAAAAGCTTTCTTCCATTTCGTGCGTGGAGTATTTTCAACAGCAAGAATAACTGTTAGTTCACAGTAACGTTAAAATGGAGAGCGGCGTATAACTGCTCTCTTCGGACGGCGATGCAGAGTACTGACTCCATCATGTAATCGGCAGATCTTGACAGAAAACACCAATTCAGCTCATATGCGCGATACTTTCATTCGCGGCCTGTTTATATGAACCCTCATGATAGTCCAGAATTGCGTTATCACAGGAATTAAAGAAAGCACTTAGTCTTCACGCGACTGTTTTGTAAGTCCCTTGGACTTCGCGCCAAACAGGGCGACGACACGAAAGTCGTAGTGGTAGACTGGATGGTTCTTCGGAGGTATAATTCCGAAAACATTTGTTTGTACCTTTAATTCCTTGATCTGCCGCTTTCTCCGGTGGCATTTTCTAAGGTACAATCGGTTGCGGCATATTGCTGATCTAAATTTGAAACAATGAGCCAGTTTCATATCGCGTACTTTAGCTAAAGTATGCCAACGTAATAAAAGAATAATCTGTTGTACGATAAATGCAATTCCTTTAATGAGTAAGAGTATTAAGATTAAGAGTAAGCAGAAAAGAAAAATCTCGCAGAAAGATGATGGCTACAATATGACTCAAAAAACCATTGGTTATTATTTTGCAAAGAGTGAACAGACTTTCATAAGGGCTACGTATGAAGCGTCTAAAGAACAGACTTTCACCCGAAGTTTTTAAGGGGGTGGTTACAAGAGCTCAAAAACCAACCGAAAAGCACCGCTTTTTGGAGTAAACTCTGATCCCTTGTCACTCAATTGCCATCCATCATGGTGACTTTAAACTCGATAAGATACACCCTCTTTCGTCTCCATTCGTCAACCTTGCATTTTATTTCGTCATTCTTGCATTCAATAACTACGCTGCTTCGAAGAAATTGAATGCAAGGTTAACAAAATGGAATGCCAGAGTGGCGAATTGAGATGAAAGAGGATGTCAGTCAGACTGTTCTGATCAAATTATCGAATGCTAAGCATCATTGAGTTACTGAGGTGCACTACTGCATCCTGAGATGTTTGAAAAAGCTCTCGGTACACTTACTGACCCACCGTGCCCATTAGAGTATGGCACTAAGAACGCAGCCTACCTGGATAGTAGAAATAGCACTTGATGGTGATAAAGTTATGGTGGTATCCAAACTTGGAAGTTGACAGCTTGATGCCTTTAATTTTTTGCTGGCAGTGGATATCTCTAATTGCAAAATAAAGATGGTGAAAACGCCTCCACTGGTAGCTGAGTTCACTGATGAAGTTGGCGCTGTTTTGATGCAAGGTATGACGGGATGGTGAATCGTCCATCTCTACTATACAATGTTATTCATTGCGACGATTATAGCGCTCCATAAGGTTGACGAAATAATAAACAATGAAGTGAGTAAGGGAAATTTCAAAAGAAAAGGCGTTCTCTGAGTTAATCTCAGTAAAAAAGGAAAGGGTCACAGGATTTCACTCGCACCGATAGGAAGCAGCAATATCGGGACATTCGCTATATGGCACCTACCGGGTGACTCAAGAAAAACTGATGCATTTTTCAAACGGCTCTAAATTTGTCCTGACGAAACAGATTACTACAGAATTTTGATGAAATGATCATCAATACATGCTCTCTGATTGTGTGAGGTTTCCTTTTGATCGGTAGCACCACCATTATCTCCTATCTTATCATAGGAGTCATTGCAGTATTTCTACTTTTCGAACTGTGCTGAAATCTTAACTATGAAAAACTCTGTTTTAAGAAAGTCAAACGGGATCTAGTCTAGAATCTTGAGGATGAACGTAATGGGATTAATGTTAAAAAAGAATTGGGTTTATCGGTCAAGTGGCTGTGATTTGACAGCATTTTGAATTCGTTGTATCGCATGAAAGTTCTGATCAACGTTTCAGAGTTCCACAAATATATCAAAAAATCACAAAACGCTTGAATTCAGGAAGGTGTCAAATCACAACACTTGACTGAGAACCTCAATTCTTTTGTTACATTAATCCCATTACGTTCATCCTCAAAATTCTAAACTAGATCCCGTTTGACTTCCTTATAACAGAGTTATTCATAGTTAAAATGTCAGCACCGTTCGAAAAGTAGAAATACTGCGAAGACTCATATGATAAGATAGGAAATAATGGTGGTGCTACCGATCACAAGGAAACCTCACACGATCAAAAAACATGTATTGATAATCATTTCATCAAAATTCTGTAGTAATCTGTTTCGCCTGGACAAATTTAGAGCCGTTTGAAAAATGCATCAGTTTTTCCTGGACCAGCCTGTATAATGGGCCATATTTAGCGCTCCATAAAGCTAACACAGTTATTATCAAAAGCACTTGCAAGGGACATTTCAGCGGGTAAGGCATTCTCTGAGTTAAGCTCAGTAAAAAGAACAATTCATGGAAATCGAGCAAGGCATTCTCTGAGTTAGGCTCAGCAAAGAAAGGGAAAACTACTGAATTCTTCAGTCACAAGAATGTAAAGATGCAATATTGAGACACACATTAAGCAATGTCATTTAATTTCTACCAACTCAAATTGAGTCGGGTAGAAAGAGAGATGGAAAATCTGCAAAAGAAAAGAAAAACTAAACGTGTTCAGATGACCCGCTCGCCAATCGCGATCATTACTTTGCAACTGTTGTCTACTCGGAGAATAGGTCCTTCGTCAGATCGTTATCGGACCGCTGAGCTGTGCCGAGCGTGCTGGGTTAGCTTGGTGTAGGAACTATCGCCTGCGTGTCTCTTTTTCAGTCTAAAAGCGCGCTCATCTGTCTTGAGTGTATTTTCTACATATTCATGATCGCTGTCGGGTAGGGAACTATACCTTAATGAAGATCTACCCGCCTATTATGTTCACTGATATCAGACCTCGCGCGCGGCCAAGCGCGTCACACTTGTCTTGCCACCAAAATCGGTTCGGCAAGGGGTCCGCCGGTGAGCAAGAATACGGCCACAGATATATCTTGCGCGACTACAGGATACACATACTCTTCGCGCGGCAATGCCTGTCTCCCATCTACTTATTCTACAAGCGTTTCCTCTCATCTCCACTTCAAAGAGGACATTGCTCCTATTGGTTTGGTATGAAAAGTGTACTTTTTAATTTTTGGAAGCCCTCTTTGAAGTGAAAGGTGTACTTATTAATATGGTAATAGTATAATTTCCTGCTACACTTTTGATGGCGTACCGCTTCACGTGCGTCAAATACTTCTGTCTGGTCGACATCGTTGTCGAAAGCAACGGCAACCGCCTCATTAAGCGCTTCCACTTCCCCTTCCAATACTCTATAGGATGTTACTGGCGAGCACTGGTAAGGTCTAATGTTCATATGAAAATGATACTGGACCTAACTCAATATGTAACTATATTCAGTAATAAATCTTAATCGCTTTCACTTACTTTATCTTCTTCCCATTTTGCGGATCCTTGAGGCGCGGCGCGTTAGATATCCCAACTGGCATATATGATGGTAATTCTTGGCCACTAATGCCTAATGCGGACAGAGTTCTCAATGTAGACGTTCCGCCGCTACAGTATCGGCTCTACAATGCTCACTCACTGGGTCGGGGGCTATTTGTGGGGCTCACATCGCAGCTAGATCTTGTATCGCATGTATAAGAACTGACGCCGGCGCCGAATAAATAGCAGATGTTGAGTCTCCATGCTGATTATTCACAGCCGAACGCATTGGCACGGCGCTTTTTGTTCTCCCATCTGCTGAGAGCTGATGGGAAACAGTTTTTGCGCTCAAAGCATGGGTTGTTTTTGTTAAGCGCTCATGGTGCGCTAAAAGACCCATTATGCAAGCATCCGCCTTACTCAGTTGCTCAACCAGATGGATGTTATCATTTCTGGTCTGATGGAACTAAGGTACCGTAACCGAGGGCAAGGCATCTAATATAATCTGAACATAAGAACTAGTATTGTCAGCAAAGACTTGGGCCGCTCCCTTACGCGTGAGCGCAGAAGATATCACATTAACACGACTGTCCCTGCGGTAGCCTAAGCTTTGCATTGGTCGTAGATCTGCGGGCGGTAAGCGGTTATTGCAAAAGAATTCCAAATGATCGATCTGGTTACACGCGTGCAGAATAGGTGCGTGTCGACTCTTCTGTCGAATCGGTAGTTTATATAGGCTAGGCTTTTGCTTAGAGTAATAAAGGTTTTATAAAAGACGCATCACGTTAAAGAAAAGGATTGTATTTTTTTAAAAGAACAAATTCGTAAAAGGTTTACTGTGGCTGTTTCTGTGGTATTGAACAGATGATGACTTTGAAACTGCTCAATTCGGTAACGTTTATAGATGCGTCGGTCCAGGATTTTTGAGGTCGGTCCCGGTCCCGGTCCGGTCCAAGGTTCTGTTGGGTCGGTCCCGGTCCAGGTCCGGTCCAAGGCTCAGGGGGGTCGGTCCGGTCCCGGTCCGGTCCAAAGCTCAGTGAGGTCGGTCCCGGTCCCGGTCCGGTCCAGCACCAAATACCGCGGTCCAGCACCATGTACCGCGGTCCAGCACTAAATACCGTCGGTCCACGGTNAGGTCGGTCCCGGTCCGGTCCGGTGCACCGAGTGCCAAAAGTGCTCGGTGCACCGAGTAATTCGGTACACGGTCCAGTGGACCGACGCATCTATAGTAACGTTACGCGACTAATCTAGTCAGTTGCTCTGAGATTTCATTTCGCTCTACTACACTTCCCTGGTTTCCTCTTGTCAACCCGCGGCCGTACACAGCAGCATTAGAAACCGAAGGATACAGCACAGTAGAAAAACCCAATGTTGTGTCTGGCGTAAACCTGCGCGCCGCGCTGCATGCGAGCTTTACAACACTTGCTGAATGTAGGCTAACGCTATACGTTGGTTACATTAGCTCCTTGTTGGACCATTAATAAATAGCTGTTACTCCTGAAGTACGTCCCACTCAACCTACACCTTTTAATCGCCTTCTCTTATCTCTGCGTTTTCTTTGTGCTACCAGTCGTCTTACGGCTCGTTACGGTAGTCCATCATCTCGCCATACTATATCATCTCATCATCAAATGTGTTCATCAGTATTGTAATAAATTTTTCTGCCTATCTGTTGGACCGCATTACGTTCTTACGTTGTTCGCATGTTTTGGAGACAAGTGTTGCATTTAAACGTTTCGGTGGACGTGAAAACAAAGTCAAACGTCAGCTATGTGCTCAATTCAAGTTAGTTTATAAAATAATAATTTTTAAGTTAATGTTAAATATTTCCAAGGTTGCGCTGCTGCTCACCGTTGCGATCGTTGGCTGCGGTGATTGATACCGCAATTCGAAGGAAGACGAAAAACTGCTACTTGGGCCTGAAATTACAGCGTATATGGCCAATTTTAGCATTGCGTATG
>NIUQ01005223.1:0-11318 GCA_002796945.1 Plectus sambesii
ACAGCCGAAAAATAGCGTGAAAGTCCAACAGGTGACTCGAGCTTCATGATAGCTGATATAAAGCGCACGTGGCCCGGACAGCATTCCAACTTACTATCCCAGTTGAACTTCGGTCTGCAAGCATTACGGCGAGCATCGTCAAGGGGGTAATTCTTTTCTGCGCAATCTGTAGCTATACTGCAGTTCATTCTTTGTTTGCACTGGGATATGCCCGCTTGAATAAACTGCCATATCATAAGTTTATGTTGTGTTGTTTGATCTCATCTCCTATCTGCCATTGCAACTAGCTTTCCTCTCCTTTTAGCTCATCATTGGTGGCAGTGTCCCGTCTAATCCAGTTGCTAACATTTCCAGAACAAAATTTATCTGTTTTGATCGTTACATACTAATTTTGAGTCATTTTTTAAAACTTCTCTTATTTCACTTTTGGTTAAGACTGCGTGCTTTTGTAGCTCGCACTCACATGTAAGTCAGCAGCGCATTTAGGCACAGTCCGAAGATTCGCATCGTGCCAATCGAAATCCGCAATGAATTTTGGGTTATAATATGGTCAGCTAGAGGCATGCCGCGCAGCAGAATCTGTGTAACGGGAGGGGTGGCCGATTACGCACGCATCCGTGTAATGGGAGGAAGGCGTCCGGTTATACGATATTTGTAGAAACGACACCCCGTAAACATTTAATAGCGTCTTATGAGTTGAAATGAAAAAATATTCCCGCAAGTTTGTAACTCTATAAATATTCGACAATAATCAGGGTCAGCTGTATTTGCACGATAGTTATGTTGATGCATAATGTTTGATATTGGTTTATAAGGGTTGCAGCCCCTTATTTCGTGGGTAGCATCTGTTGCAGACGAATGTCTAACCATTTCTGAGGCTTAGGCTTCTGTCGCTGTCATAACAGGTAGGCTGTTTTGGTAGGGAAGGATGCTCCCGACAAGTCAGACAAGCATTAATGGCAAAATAACACGACAAGTACTAATGTTGATATACTCAATTTCTTGCAAAGTTCGCTGTTTGAACGCATAACTCAATTGATCGACACGGATCTATGCTCACGATCAGTTTCCAGAGAATGGACTCATGTGCCACAAACGTTTGCGTTGCCTATATCACAATATGAGGCTGCGCTACGGTCAGTTCGATAACAATAATGGGTTTTATTTCGAGAAGTGCTACGCTTTAACCTAAAACAGTACACATATTATCATAAAATTGAACCACTGTTCAGAAGACATGGCAAAGCAGCTCTTAAGTCAGATATCAGAGGGAAAATGCGAATGCGCAAACGATTGATCTCGTAGCTTCAAATCAGTTCGACAGTCGCATATAAATTGCTGAGAGGTATTAGATTACAACTAATTAGCGAAAAGGGTCACCGAACCTAAATTTCCTCTTTTGATATTTGATAAACGCATTTGATAGTTGTATTAACGAGAAAAAGCCAAAGATTCTCTTCAGTAAACGACTGGCTCGTTTCCTTTCATTATCCTCACCTTGCTTGCCGGAAAGAGCATGAAATAACGACTGACATTGATCAAATTTGCTCAGAGTCTTGATATCAGTGCAACTTTGTATTGAATCATGTCAGGATAAGTGCACAAAGAGATAACAACGACCAAATGTCATTCAAAGTGCTGTGCATATAATATGTAATGAAATATTAACTATTTCAATCAAAGCGCCTTTAAATCTACACTATAAAGTCTCAGTAACAGCTGTAATCAGATACATTCTATCTGAACCGACTGTCATATGAGAGAGAGGAAGAAATAAATTCAGTGCTGAAAAGAAAGCTCACGTCTCTAAGCAATGATCAAAAGATGAAAATTGTGGACTCTCTGCAATAAAAGATGAAGAAGAGAACTGTCCATTGACTACAGGTACGATTTGTCGACGATCACGCGCGTTGTGCAGCAGGAACAGAAAATCAGAAATATCGCTTTTGGAAATGGGAACACCACATGGAAGCGACTGCGCAAGAGAAACTATGAAAATTTTGATCGAGCTGCTGAAGGAATTCTTGATGAACTGTGTCAGGAGAAAGACGATCGCGATGAGGAAGCACTGGAGCCAGTGATTCCATTTCAGCCTAGTCGTAAGAATACGCTGGCCGTTCTCAGTGTCCTCAGTGCTTCTTTTAAGCAGAAGAATGTTGAGCTCTGAATAAAGTAAACGTCCTAGAGGATATACTTTGTGATACGACTGCTTTGAGTACGTTGTTCAAAAAAAGATTTCTGTTGGTTTTAAATGATTTTTGCTGATTTTACAGACTTTTTTCATCGTTTAACTTTGCTTAGTGACAGTAAATGCGACTGAAGTACAGCAGTAATAACGGGGCAAAAACGCTAATACAATCTAGAGGAGAAAAAGGTGTAAATTAACCAATTTTGATCTTTAAAACGCCACCTCTAAATCGTTTCAACGTTTTTGTGCCATTATCATAGCTGTATCAGCCGAGTGTGGAATCGCTCGTTCCGATTCACTTTTATTCAGGCGCGGATTTTGAGAGCGCTTTCGAAATCAAAATGAATATTTTTTATATCGCTAAGACAAGAAAAGCGTTTACTTTGAACTGAAAAGGGTCTTTGTGAAAGGGGGAAATGGTAAAGTGAAACCCGGATATAAGAGCCATTTTGCGATTTCCCGTGCTCTGTACTATGCTACAACAGAGTAGCCAACCCCGGATATAAGAGCAAGCACCCCATAAAATGACAGGAATCTGCCAGATCAAGCGGTAGAGCCGGTGCTTTAGTAAACAAAAGGTCGCGGGTTCGATTTCCTTAATGTTCGAGTTACCTCTAGAAAATTCACAGGGACGTGGGAATCGAACTCTCGATCTTTCATCACTATTGTACTGACCTAAAAATTTGAGCTCGCTTGCTCTTGATGCTCTAGACACAATGGGCCGGTTTCACATCGCGTACTTTAACTAAAGTCGGATTTTACGCAATGATAAAGGATAGGCCTAAAGTCCGACCATAGCTAAAGTAAGCGATGGGAAACCGGCCCAATACCTTAAATGGAGTTCTCAAGTGTGCTTGCTCTAATACGCGAGTTTTGACAAAAAAAGGCGCCAAAATAAACAAAATCGTGGTCAACTAACATGTAGGTCAGTAAACCCGCCCATAGCTAAACTTTACGTTGACCCTCACCGTGAGCGGTTTCACTGCACACTCGTTTAATCTAAGATAAGTGACTATTTTTCGTGATTTAGTATGCTTTAGTTGTTCTCAAAACGTGATAATGTTCGATGAACAGTATGTTATAACGAATAATACAGTATTTGACATGTTTCTAACATCAAATGTTACATAAAATGGCCGACCCCGCATATAAGAGCCACTTTTGGATTTCCCGTGCTTGCTCTTATATCCGGGTTTCACTGTATAACGCTCTTGACAATATGAAGCTCTCTCAGACAAACTCTGTAACATAAATTAACATACATGTTGTTTATCTTGAAACTGATTATTTTACTATTTAATACAGCCTGCTGAAAAATAGGGTCAAAATAAATTCGAGTACAACAATTTCCAAGTTAATAACCTAATGACGGTATCTTAAATGACGATAAGTAAACAAGTCCCGCAAATTATTGCGAAAAATCAAGTCAAACTATGAATATAGAAAAGCGCAAATTTCGAAAAATATTTGTGTAAATGCAGAATCACGCCCAAATGTTCAAAATAATACTCAGTATGTAGTCAAATGTCAATTACAGCGAAATTTCAGCGACTCTGTCATTCAATTCTGGCACAGGTTGAACTGCTGACCACTTTTTCGTCACACAAATGTCAAATAGGCCCACAAATAGTGCGTAAAAGAATTCGATAAACATGAGTATGTTCAGTCCGAGGAATAAGCCCAGCGCGCCACCAATTTCTCCAATAAATTCCTCTGTCGTATATGTTAACTGTTCTTCCATGTACTTATATTTGAATGATCCAATTCCTAGGTTAACTTCCACATAATCAATACTTTCCTCTGTCCAATTCGATGGAGTAATAGGGCTCGTGTGACTGAATCTTATTCTCTCGCACGGTTCAAGGCAGCCATCAAGACAAGCAGATGTGTCGCTTTGTAATGTAAAATTGTATTTCTTGTAGTCGGCGAGAGTACAAAACTGGAATTTATCGTTGGATAATGTCGTCAAAGATATTGTGCGCGGCGAGCATTTACAGGTATTTTGAGTTGCTTCAGCAACGCAAGAGCTTCGGCACTGGTCGAGTGAGAGAAGGTTCGAGCAGCGCGTTTCTCCGCCAACTACGGGTTGGGCTTTAATAATGGTATCGATCTCGAGCGCTACGGTCATGTTTTCGCCAAAATTGCCCGACACTGTCGCGTCAAGAATTGTCGCCCCTGTTTTGCTCGTGTTCCTGCCATTTAAGTCTATAGTAATAGGTGCCAGGTTATCTAAATACTTGCCAGATTTGCGCAGAAGTGTTCCATTTGCAGTAATTTTTAAAAAGTTTGAAAAAGAATTAAATGAGAGCGTCTCCATCGATGGCTTGTAACAGATTTTCGATTCTCCAATAAACACTGTGGTAGTGTTTAGGTTTTCAGTAATTTTGTCCATTGTACTTGGATAGTACTTTATATTCAGTTGATACATCCTTGCTAATTCACTTCCAAATTTTTCTCTCAGTTGTTCTAATTTTATGTCCAATACGTTTATCATGTTATCTAAAGTGTCGAAGAATTCAAAATGATCCATATATTTTGGAAGGTCATCAAAAGAAAACCATTCGTATTTTCCATATTGCACCACATAAGAGTGCACATAGTTAATAAATGCAAGATTCCATTCGTCGTTTAATAATTCTGCCTTTGTTTTGCTTGACAAGTAGTTTTGAACAAAACTCGTGGAAGAAATATTGCTTTGTCCATGATCAGAATCGATTTTCAAAGGGAAAAAAGGCAAGCAGATCGTGGGTAAAGGGAGGTAAATGGATTCGTTGATCATTAGGGTGGCATTTACTTTAGCATTGTTGTTGCGTGTATAGTCAATGACTACAGTTACGAACAGCAGGAAAGTTAATATTCCTCCTGTTGTGTAATACAACAACCAATAAGCATTTATAAACAGTTTTTTAATGAACACAAATTTACTCAGTTTTAGAATAACTAAAAGATCCAGTTCCAAAATACTTGTTATCAGACGCACAAATCTAGCATTAAGTGCTACTAACAGTTTAGTATTTTTCATTGGCTTAGCAAAGAATGCTTTTTTATAGAGTAATTTTTTGAAGATATGACTTATAAGGACGAATGGAGGCGTGAACACGAGCCAAGCGATGAACCGAAAGTCGAGACCAAGTAAAATGCCTAACGTGCCGCCAAAGGCAACCGCGAAATCTGCAAATGTCATTTCCATTTCTTCTTCGATTGTCAGATACACAAAGTCTTCAACGCGTATTCGCATACGCGAAATTGTCTTATTAGTTTCGTCATCGCTAATTTCGTTGTCTGTAATATCCAGCTTAGTTTGTTCGCAAGGTAAGTTCGATGTGTCGTTCCGTTTTTCATAAAGCCTCCTGCTTCCATTAAGTATCAGACATGTTTCATATTCCAGTAACGTGCACATTCTACGCGTTGGCGGTAACAATTCTGGCCAGCTAGATGGTGAGCAGTTGCACAGTTCCTCAATGTACTGAATTCGATATAGCATATCCCACTCTTTTGTACTCCTGACGTTGGCACATTTTTGGGAATTTGGCTCTAAGGCCATTTTGTAATTAATTCGCAATGAAATACTTTTCGATTTGCCGAAAGCCATTTGGACAGTAGACCCGACGCCGGCTATATCTCTCTCATCTTCTTCGTATGATTGCACATAAAGAGCATCGAACGCTGCATCAAATGTAAACATAATTGAGTCGCAACATTTTTCTCCATCTGATATAAACATCATTGTGTGGCAGCATTTATCTTCATCTAATGTTTTAAAACTTTCTATAACAATCTCGGCGTAATCTTTTTCGCTTGCAAACTCGAAATTCTCAAGCGGAATGTACATACAGTATATATTAGAGTCGAAAGCTGCAGCTCGTAAATTGTTAATTACAGTGTTCTTATTCGAACCAAAATGACGAAACGTAAGCTGAACGTCGCTATTGAGCTGATAAAGAGTTTTTTGGCGCAGTTCTTCAACTGTTATATTGAGCTCCGTAAGCTTCGGTATAAGAACATTTTCGATAGCATTTGCGCAATCGTTGATATGTGCCGCCTTAATTATTTCTTTAATTTTTTCTAAAATTTCGCAATTCTTTAGTTTTAGGAATATGGATAATTAATCGTCAGTATGAAGTATAACTTATGATTACATATATATAGGGTGATCCAATTTTCCCGTTTCCTTCTGTTTTTTAATAACCCTTGTTAAAATTGTCCAATCCTCTTAATTCTCTTTCTGTTCGACTCGCAAAAAAATAGAATTTCTTTGGTACCATGTGAAGTTCAAACAGATAAGTGTGAAGGGAATTACAAGGGTGTATGTGAGGTACCCTATTTATCGAAAAACAGGATATGCTGAACGAACTGCGATAATTTGTTTTTGAATAGCTCAACCCAGCAAAATTTTCGAAGCCTTTCAGTCCACGCAAGTGTTTCTCTTTGAGTGAAATATGCGACTGAATTTCACAGAGTTTTTCTGATGTTTTTGATTTTCCTGGTGTGTCTACACCTAGGCTATCCAACCAAAAGTGTTTTACGCCACTTCCTCAGTTTTCAAATTTTAACCTTCGACACCAGACATACGGGTCACCCCGTTGACACTGTTTGTTTTCCAATGTATTCGGTGCCGTAAACATTTCTTTCACTATTATGAGCTACAATATGATGAAGTTTTGAGAATGACGGCAGCCAATCTTTCTGCCAAATCGTTGAAAGAAAAAAGCGTTTTAGAGCAGAATGCATTGGTAAACAGCAGAGTGAACGGGGGTGGTCTGCATGTCCAGTGTCGAAGGTCGAAAGTTTGAAACAGAAAAAACATTTCGGTTAGATCGTCCAGATGTAGGCGCACCAGGAAAGTCAAAAATGTCAGAAAAACTGTGAAATTCAATCGCAAATTTCACTCAAAGAGAAACACTTGCACTGACTGAAAAACTCCGAAAACTTTGCTGGACTATAATTTTTTTCTGAAGCACAAGTCGCAAACTGTTCGGCAACGATTTTCCCAGATATCAACATAAAAATAATGCAAAGTTTAAGCCGAATCCATCAACGGGTCGCTAAGTTACAAGCTTCTGCAGGATGCAAAAAATATCTGCGACCTCGACTTTTCCATATAACCTTCTTCATAATTTTATTTTGTTTTGTCCTTTAGCTTGTTGAGTTCATCTCTCATTGCGTTACAACTTATGTTAACACTCTCTACGTCTATATCATCAGCTTAAAATACTATGCCAGATTCAACACCGCCTCACTGGGCGAAAACGACTCAAGAATAATGAAAGCATATTTTCCCGATTTCATCTTCAGTCAGGAATGGCCCTCTATTCCCATGACCTCAGCCCACTCGACTATTCCTTTTGGGGAATTCTTCAGTCAGTGACTAGTGCCAAGTCCTACAAACCGGTGAATTTCCGGGCCCTTCTCTCATATACAGTTTTTACTGTACCATTTTCCGTGTTTAAGAGATGATCACATATGTTGAGCAGAAGGTTGAAATAGGAGTTTTACACGTAGATATGGTTTTAAGGTTGCACGGAGAAGAGGGGGTTTAAATAATAATGGCACAGTGCCATTTTTCATAAATAAGGTTATTTAATAGTTAATCAAGAATTAATTTTTGAGAGAAATGATTTTTTTAGTAGCGTTACCAGCTGGTAAACTTGTCAAGGTTTTTCTCGAGTTTTACAATCTGGTTTGATGAACGTACTTTTACATTCACGGTAGGGATCATACGCTGCAGTTGAATAAGAATGAGGATAAATTGTTGGAGGTAAAGTATAATCAGTTTTCGAAAAATTGCCACAGTATTCGTCGGCCCAACCATTTTCGAGTTTGTAGAAATCTGAGGAAAGACTTTTTTGCCATTCATTGATTGGATACCAGTTCATATCCAATGTACCGTTAATCGAATCAAAATTGTATTGGTGATCATAATAAAATAAGACGCTCAAGTACTGGTAAACTACAAAAACCATTACAGGCGGCCAGCTTGAACCATTACCGCCGTATTGAAGAATGCTTTCCTTGCTGATGTTTGTTTGGTTCAAATAGACACTTAATGCGTCCGTGTAGTTGCTTGACGGCGCAAAACTGGGATTAATGTTATAATAATATATGTTATGTCTGAGGCAGAGGGTAGCAGGAGGCAATAAGATCGATTGGTTAAAGGATACATGCATTCTTGTCTTCATCTCACCGCTTGCGTACTGCTCACACAGATCGAAGCAATATTTTACAGTGAACACGCCACCGACTAAATAAATTATCGCCCAAAGACCTTTTCCAATCGTCCACATGATAAGTGAAACCCGCGTAAATCGTGGTGGAACTTCAATATTTAATGCTGTAAATGCTTTTTTGATTACTGATTTGTTGAAATTAAATCGCTCGTCTTCGCTCGTCGCCGCCTCCACATTAGCCAGTGACAAAACTTTGAGGAAAACCTTTGCCAGTAATGTGAATATGAATCGAATCAGAACAATGAAATCAATGCCAAGCCAAATTCCTAAAGCCCCTCCAATAGCAGAAATAAGATCTGTAAACGTCCACTTGAATTCCTCTTCATAAATTAAATAGTCGTATTTATTGAGCTCGATGTAGAGGACGGCTTTATAGGGGTTAACCTTTTCTACATATGGTCTGCTTATTCTGTAGTTCATTTGATTGCAACTAATGGGACAGTTTTTTCGGCATTCGTCATCTTCATTTCCGGAGTATTTAAGGCATTTTTCATAATGCGCAAATGTGCATTTCTTTTCGTCGCTTTGCCCAATCGTAAAAGTAACAGGCGTACAGCCGCACATTGCTTTTATGAGGCCAATCCTACAGTTTTCCTCACACTCGCGACGGGTCTGGTACGAACAGCTCAGTTTTCCGTTTGATAATCTTGGTATTGTACGATAAAGGCTCTGCAAGCAATATCATATCTTAGAGAAAAATTGCATAAGTGAGTTATTTTTTGGACGGGCAAAAGTATGCATTTTTCCTATCTTCTAGGGGCCTATGTGAAGACTTATTTAATTCGACGGTGTGCCGTCGATCCGATCTGTAATATCAATAAAAACTCCGAAGCTTCCATATGAAAGACTGCTTGGTTTGCTGCTTAAAGCCTAAATAGCAGTAAGCAGCTACGAGAGGCTTAATATTATTGCCTCTCACGTTTACTTGACAACTGTTCTATCAAGAGCAAATTTAATGAAAGAAGTGACAATTTTTCGTCGCTAAAAATGATAAAAAATAGGCTAGTTTTGGTGTCTTACATGGATACTAATTATACAATAAATGCAGGTTTATGATTGACATTTTCATCTCCAAGATGAAGTCCTCTGGAGCTTCATTTAAGAGCTTCTAACTGAAAAAATCGGCAGACAGTTTCTTCAAATTTTAACTTTCTCAATATTTTATCAAACTGGCAGTTTATCGTATTCGGGCAATACTATTTGATGCGGTGGAAAAGAATAAGTAATTGCTGTTGTCCTTACCTCATAACCAATATATATATCTTTCCATTCACCAATTATCAGTTCAACGATACTATTCTCATCTGCAGTTGCAGCAAAATATGGTGGCATCGCATCTCCATTGAAGTTGATTATTATTTTACTACCAGTCATACTGAAGGCTTTTGAGTGATCGTTGATTATGATCAAAATGGTATTTAAATTGTCGTCATCAGCTTGAAGTGAGATATTGTGCATGTTAAAGCAAATCTGATTTTGATCCAGATAGGATGTTGTATTGTAGAAATAGCATCGATGACTGCCGGAATCGGCGCGCCATATGCAAAATAAAACTCCTCCTTCTACGTCTCCATTATTCTTAGTAGAGCCAATCTTAAAATATTCAAGAAAGACCTTCTTGATTTCATCGGTAGCAATGCTGATGTTTTCTATTTTTGGAACTAAAATATTAAACAAAGCATTTTCTTGATCCGATTCCGCTTTCCAGCTAAAGTTTGTGAACGGGTTCTCCATCGCTTCACCCAAAAATTCCGCCTGATGCATGATCGTAAGATATTTATGAAGAATGAATAGCGTCTCACTGGAGACCAATTCCCGAGAATTAATCCATTCCATAGTATATTTCGTTATATCAAATCTACCGTTTTCGATGGTTTTGTTAAAGAAATCTTCCATCGCATCGGAAAACGGTGTTGCGCTTGATGAGTTAAGTGGAAACAACTCTTCCGCATTGAAGGGCACACAAACGGTTATATTAGGCAGCGGTACCGTTTGAGATATATTAGCCTTCACACGCGTCAGAATATTATTTGGTCGTGAATATTCGCTCAACAAAATCAGACACGAATTTATGGTCAGAAAGCTGCTTCCAAGGTAAACTGCAAACCAGAAAACAATCTTCAACAACCATGGTATTACTGATTTCAATGAGCGATTCGAAGGACCAATCTTCAAGTTGGACAGAGTATTCAGAACATGGTTTACCACAAGCTTTGGCTGAATTGGAAAAATGTGATGGCGGAGGTTTTCTTTCGGTTCCATGGCGATATCTGTTGGGCGCTTACGCTGTTAAAGGTTTGACGATTCTTGAAAAGTGAAACGAGAGCATTGTTCGCATTGGCATCAGACCTTATATATCATCAAGTATTGATGCACAATCGGAGCGAAGAATTCATTCAAGCTATCATGCATATTACTTTAATGATGGGATCATCAGGAATCAGCTGAGGTCTTGGACGAATCAGTTGTAGCGAGAGAATTTAAGCATGTGTAATGTTTTATAGAGCGAAAGTTTAGGAATATCTCAAGCTGAAATAAAGGGCGGTGTATCGGAGCTGACAGTAATTCGATGGAAATGTTCGTTCGAGTTGAAAACTGCGAACGTGTGTCGAGAGAGAAAAAATGGAGTCATACAGCAGCTGGCAAAACTGGAACGGTGAAACGCCTCAATTCATATGTTGTACGCCTGAAATTGTTACTTAGATTAAAAGGCTCTGTTTTCCAAGATGTTTAATTTAATATTTGAACAGTTTCATACAGAAAATTATCAAAAGTGCGTAATAGTTTTGCTGTTTTTGCCCGCAAACAGCAGTTTTTCACTTCTAGCCAGTCTAGTGTCATGTTCATATGTTCCACTCTATCATTATCACGCAAGCGCACCTCTATCTGTCGCAGTGTCACAG
>NIUQ01005224.1:0-11392 GCA_002796945.1 Plectus sambesii
CGGTGTACCTAAGACTGCTCTCATTGAAGCTTCCATTTTAAGAGATTAAGTTCAAAATAGACTATTCATGTAAAATATTGCACAGAGGGAGTGGGCGGTCTGCGGCGGCTGTTTACACTGTTGCATCAAATTGATGATCGAATGTGGGGAGTGGATATCGATAAAAGCCGGCCGCTGAATCACGCATGTGTGAGGGAAGTGGGTAGTATAAAAGAAAGGCTGGATATTGCATAACTTAATATATCGATCCCCAAATCAGAACGCAATCGGACTTGACTGAATGATGCTGACCATCGACAGAGCTTTTACTCTTATCACTAATGATGATGATCTGTCACATGCAGTGAACATAGGACGACGACTAAGATATTGCCACTTTTTCTACATTAGACGGTGGTATTGGTCAGGTCAAAGTTTTCTCCAGGGCCCTATTTCACGAAAGCTCAGAATCGGAAATCTGTGATAAGTCGGCTGAGTCTCACACTCTTGATACCAGGTGATATACGGCTGATGTGCGCTACTCAGCCAAATTATCACAGATTTCCGATTCTGAGCTTTCGTGAAATAGGGCCCAGGAAAATGAAGAGTTTTTAAAAATATAAGGCGAAATTCAATTATGATAATATTAAAATTTATTAAGGATTTTAATTGGATGAAATATCCACATTTTACCGTTGCATTAGTTTTATTATTTTGGCTTCTGATATGCAACTTAAACATATAGTTGTCATGAACGTCGCTATGACGCACACATTAATCGCATTGCCCTTATTTAGCCACTAGGCACAATCATTTTGCAATGCTATGAAACTGAAAAATATTCCCATTGCGCCCTAAAGGATACTTTCTAATTTATTCTATAATCAACGAATCAACAACATCTATTACCTTGAGGTTTGTGCACTGTGCAAATGACAGAACAATCATATTAAATGAATGTAGATAAATAATTTATTCGAGTTTCCATGCATTCTCTTGATTATGAGTATTATTGCATAATGAAACCGACACACTTGCTATTCCGCTTGCTGTTGTTAAGAATGTTCTTCTGTTGTTAGTTGTCTCCTCTGTTTCATGGTTTATTCTATCCGGTACAGTTATAGAGGAAACAACTACATAATACGGTGGTTCATAGTCAGAGTGAGACAGCTAGGGTGAGCCGACTGTCTCCCCCAAAGCTATTACAAGCGAGTGCTCCTTCAGGCGAAACGATAGCTCGCCTCAAGGAGATTGTTATTAATTTTTGCATGCTCTAAAAGTAATTGCGTCTTACCGCAACCAATCTTTAGCTTTTTATGTGTCCTCTGACGACGTTAGAAGATGAAAGCGGTATTACCTACGCTCAACTATTAATCCTAAATGACGAATCAATCGCGAATTCGCGACAAGGTTACAATGTTTTTATTGAGCAATAGCGAAACTAACAGTGCATCCGGCGGAAGCCTGATGAATCAAAAGTGAAACGAAAGATGTTCGCTTTTTATATCTGCACATTAATCGTAAATATCATAGCAAAAGAGTCTCAACTATCCTAAACTGGTCGAATATTGATCGCAAGCTTTTGCCGTCAATGACACAAGGCCACTGCTTTCTGCTTCTACCTTCTAACATGAAAGATTCTTGGCGCCGTCACATTTATCAATACAATGAATATAGGAACTAGCTAAATAGGACACTAGCCGATCCAATAACCCTTTATCTACTTTCTACCTCATTTGCAAAAATAATTGATAAAGTTACCCCAAATTATTAAAGATTCACTAATTTTACATTGTGGGTTCCAGATTTATACTGGAGTGGTACAAATCAGACAGTATACGGGCACTTAAATCGCCGTGAACACCCATATGCATACCAAAAATAAATATACATTGATCATTAAAGTTAGAAAATGCAGCTGTTACGCATTTTAAGGGAGAACGCTGAACTCTCCTTCAACGCTTCGCAACACATCGTAGACAATCTGCTGAACGGCTTGTTCTTCCTTTGACACAGCAGCAGCAAAAACACCGATTCTTTTAATCTCACTTAATTGCTGCTCCATCCGTCCCTCCAACGAAATGTTTCAAATAATGACTAATTTCGTTGCGAGCAAACTGCGTGTCGTTCACTGTGGACAGAAAATAAGCGACACAATAAAAATTTCGAATTCTGTCGGTGTCTCGTTTGCTTTGCATTCAACGATGTTTGCGAACTGGTGCATATGTTTGATCCTTTGTTCAGAAAGACATATATTGTAATACAAAGGGCCAATATATACTTTCTGCCGGGAATGAAATGACTGCATAACAAAAAGGGCCATTTCACATCCGTCACAGGTTTGTTCAGGCAGCGAGAGAGAATGAAGCTGAATGTGAAGCTGAGCTGATCATCGATGCATTAGCCTCCTTCACGGTACATAAAAGAGGATCGAGAGGCGACCGCAGAATCACATTCAGCAATCGCGCTGAAATCTTGTCGGTTTAGCATCAACATGTATAAGCCATGGCTGACAATTTTCATCGTCTCTACCTTCGCGGCATCCGTACTGGCGCAGCCAACATACGGACGTAAGGAATATTTATGTATTATTAACAGGCTATGATCGCGTACATAATGGCTACCGTACCGACCCTTAACCACTTACGATCCGGTTAAGTATACGGTGTTAACGCGTCGCATATAAACGTAAAAAAATTTTACGTTTGCCCCTTTCCTACATTCAAAGATTTGCTAGCCCTTGTCGTACCACAGCTGTAAACAAGAGCAGTAGTGCCCCCTATTCGTGTCGGTTCCGTTCCGATTCAAGGTACGGTAATTATGCCTTGAACCTAAAAGTATAGGGCACGCAAACGCCCCAGACACCCGAGTCTATTTTAAGCAAACTGCTCATAAACTTGGATTTCTGTCGATCAATTGAGTTTTGCGTTTAAACAGCGAACTCAGCAATAAATTGTACCAATTTACGTTTACACGCGCCGTGACATTTAGCCACTGGTGCCACAAATTCTACCTACAGAATAAGAGGCTGTAACCTATTTTAACTATTATATGTACCATTGCCTGTATGTGAGGAGCGCGAATAATTAATTAAAGGTTCCGGTTCCGGTTCAGGATCGTTAGTTCCGGGTACACACATTCTCTGTAGTACAATTTTGGGGTATCATAAGAACATGAATCAGAACCGTATTTGGATGAAAAATCCATAAAGCCTGATCATAAAATGGAGCATGTTGCATGGCAACTGGTCCTCTGTTGCTATGCAACTTAAGTGCGAGAGCGTCCTGTGTCATAAGTCTGTGGGTGGAATTTCGTATTATAAACGAATTGTCGAAGCTTTCGCGGAAAAAACGAGATGCTTTTGCTCACTTTCATTATTCTAAGATTCTCCTATGCCAAATGCTCATCTCGTGCTAAAATTTTCAGTTATTGGATTCCACCCTCAGCCTTGAATAAATAGTGTCCATAATGAAGTTTAAATCGCGCTTAGTATCGTATCTTGCTAGAGTTCGAATTGTTTGCTTGAAATAGGCGCAGGTGTCTGGGGCTTTTGCGTGCTCTATATTATCGTAACGCCCTCTCGCGGCGAAAACTATTGAGAGTTTCCTTTTTTATGCGACTAACAGATGGCGTAAGAAATTCCGTAAGGTTAGCGCTGGGGACACACAGGGCCAAAGAAATGCAACATGAACATTTTCTGACGAGATCGGACTACAGTAGTCCAAAGATGGGAATCTGATTTCCACGCCGTTCAGCAGGGCAGGCGATAACCTCTGGCAGCGGTAAAAGACGAACACTTTAGCGATCAGTGCTGCACTCATCGCCAGTTCACGCGCAAAATTGTGCACATTTCTTTCAAGCCAATCCTATCAAGCATCTAGTTTGATCTGGAAAGTGTCAGATATGAAGTAGTAATAAAGTGTATATGTAGACGCTCTTTCTCTTCAAGAGCACGCATTCACAATTAAGCTCACTTTCAGCATGCGGAGATTTTACCAGAACCAGAGACATTCATGGAGCAATAGAAACTGCAGCAACCCCGAGCATATCTTGCTCACCTGTTCGAGGCGTTGCGGACGGTACCTGCGATGAAGTGGCTCGTCAAGGAACGGGACTAAACGCTGTATGCACATACAACTACTTTACAGCACCAGCTTCTTGGGTGTGCTGCTTTGATATATCGAAGACTATGTATGGCGGGTTTTCGACACCTGGTCCTGGTTTGACGTTTGGAACACTTGGTCCTCTCTCAACGCCATTCCCACAATTTCTGAAGCCAGGTAAGCGAGTTTTAGTTAAATAATTTTTGTTCGATGTTTGATATCCAAGCCATAAGCACCTTGTTATCCAGAGCGCCACGAATTTTCGAAAAGTAATAAAAGGCGTCCCGTGTCCCTATCCTACGAAAGCGGTGAACTGAACGCTGATTTATTAATTGATCCCAAAAACTCTCATAAGCCTAAAGGTCTGGCAATTATGTGAAATAACTGTTATAAAAGGTTTATTGAAAGAGCATGTGTAATATATTTGCGCTGCAATTTAGATTTAGAAAATAGTTTGTTCCTGTTCGGGCAAAGACAAAGTGTTTGCCTAAAATTGTACGGAACACATGCTACGTCTCTACCCAAAACCCCATACGAAAGCGCGTTGAATAGTTCCGTTTTGTTTGATTGAATTCTTCTTCAGAATGTCCAAATGGCGCCCTCTCGTCGATTAGTTCGATGAATAATCAACCTAGGACGTGCAACATAACCGCAAGTGCCAACAGAAAGTGCCCAGCCGATTATACATGCGTGAAGGCAAGAAACGTTGTCGATGTGTTTGGCACTGCCAGCCTCGCTGACGATCTAGGAGCTGGCTGGGCGCCATACATTTGCTGCAAGACAACAACGTTGAATAACTACGGCGCAGGTAACATTTAAAAGTGAAGGCTTCTTCAATAACAGCATCGTGGATTTATCCTTATATTTCTAATCATGAATCAGGAATTAAAAAAATAAAAATGACATCGTATTGTTCCATTTTCAACTCGTTTTACGTCAGTGAATGAAAGTTTGGCAAGAGTAAAACACAAAGCTTAAATGAAGAAGCTAATCAATGCTCGGATACGGTAAAAGTAATTGAAAAAGCAATACTTGAGTACGCCAAACGCAAAAGCTTCAGTCAGATTTGCCAACTTTTAGCTCTCTGTGTTATAGTAAATAAAACCTTAAAGCTAAGCGCTTTTTACCTCTTTCAGTCCCTCGCCCATCTCTTAAATATTTTTTTAATTCTTACTTATGAATTCTTTAAAAATATTGTTACTGTTTAGTGTTTACGGAATCTGGCCTGTCGCCAGGAATAGTCCCTCTCACTCCAGCAGCCGGCATCCTTTCAGTAAGTTAGTTCTTATCCCCTTTATGGAAGTCGGTCATACGTTAAATACAAGTTAAACTATATAAGCAAGAAAATCTTGAATGTCACGGAATTTTTTAAGGTTCCTGTGCTCCCTTTTAGATCACCGCAGAAAATAAGTACAGTGCACAGATGGTTTGACCTTAAGCGTGTATTGCGTATAAATTACTGCAAATGCTCAATTGCAAACGCGGGATTGTATGAATGATTGATCGGAAAACGGAAAACAACTAGAATTAACTGGAATATGATGAAAAACTGTGCCTGAAATTTTGCACTTTTACACTTCTGCAATTCTATAAGTTTTATAAAATAGACCACAGCGGAGTTCTGTGCCCGGAATACTTTTAGACTTTATTGAACAATAACTTGATCATCATTTATAAAAAACAGTAGTATTGCGACAGCTTATTTTCAGTTTTATAGGCTCTATACATTCGAAATTATTAAGCATAGTCTAGGAAACTGAAGAATCAGAGTATTGCTAGAGACAGAGAATTAATAAATCAGTAAACTCTAACTTTTCAAAAATCTCCCGTTGTTTTTCACTTAGCTTAATGGCATTGTTCATGGGATGATTCTTCCAGATATTTCCCTCTCTCAGGTCGTCGGTACTCGCTGTGTGCCAATCAAGACAATTTCTTTTTTACTATGAACCATTTTTCTCAAAAGCTTTGTCCCTTATCACTCTGAAAAAAAATTGATTTTAGGTCAAGCTAGCTGTGTCTACCGTGCAATTAGGGGACGATGTTTCTTATATTTGGGGTCAATTCACTTCAACCCCGAGAGAGATTACGCTGTACTCACCCACCGTTGCGGCATCATTCTACCATGTCATGATGTTTGGTAAGTTATCAGCTTTTCGTTCAACATATCGTTTTATAATAGACTTGTAGTATAGCAGGAAGAAAAACGACTTGTCCATACACTAAAAATATAGGGACCGCTAAAAATATTTTGCAAACAGCATGAATCTAACATACGGTAAATACAAAAGAATTATTCTTTATATAGTGTAGGATGATGGAGTTCATCCTCTTCTTTATTCATTCAATTCATACTCGAGTAGGGCCCAAAAACACACCAACTGCCTATCTCGGAGCACACGCCCCTCACCTTATATCGCCAATACCATAGCCATAACAACAGAAAGACGTTTCTAGTCCAGACAATCGTCTCAGGGCTTTCGAATATACGCGGGTTATATGAATTGTAGAAGAGCGCAGAGCGCACTCCTACAATAAACTAGTAGCCTAAGGTTTCCTTGTTTTGCATGCAAAATTTTGACTCTAGTTTGTCTGGATAAAATATGATTGAAATTTGCGCAGTGTGCAGGATAAGTCCACTGCTGTATTCGATTTCGTACATGTCGTATCCTAGTGAAAAGTGCTCAACCCTGTTATGGATGGTCATTTTTCTTGGACACCCTTTAGCAAATACTATCAGCATTTTGCAGTAGATTCCGGCGGGAGATTTTTTGTTTTTGTAGGAATCGGATGATCGACAGATTTACTCTTTTATTCGGCTGACTCACAGAACAGCTGTCACAAATTTTAATCATTGTTTTTGTAGACAAGGTGAAAACCCAAAATTTTTCAAATGCGTGCGGGACACCTTAAGCTATTTATATATGCAGAAAGGTTATCTTTTTCTACAGTATATCGCCTTATTATTGACTGCAAACGAACTTTGGAAACACACATTGTGAAATTTAGGGCTTTTCTGTATGAAGTGTCTAATTTTAAAGAACATGAAAATTTTACGATTCAGGAGAATTTTAATACACTGAAAATGTGAAATTACAGTAAGAAATTTCGCAATTTTTTTCATGCGTACAAAGATCAGAAAGTGTCAGAATAAAATTTAGAAATATAACTCATTCATTAATGAACGGAGAACTTTGGAAGCAATCATGATGCAATGCGCTTTTTCATGCTTGGCTAAGCGAGCGTCATATTGTCCCAGCAAACGCTTGTGGCACCCGAGTCTATTTCAAGCAAACTGCGCATAATCTTGGCTCCCTGTCGATCAATTGAGTTTTGCATTCAAACAGCGAACTTTGCAAGATATTGTGCCAATTCGCATTATTGCGCGCCGTGATATTTCGCCACTGTTGCCACAAATTTACCTGCAGAATAAGAGGGTGTAACCTATTTTAACTATTGTATATATCATTGTGACTATTTATGTGAGGAGCGCGAATAATTAATTAAAGGTTCCGGTTCCGGTTCAGGATCGTTATTACCGGGTCGACACATTCTCTGTATAGTACAATTTTGGGGTATTATAAGATCAGAATCAGAACCGAATTCGGATGATTAATACATAAAACCTGATCATTAAATGTAGCGTGTTGCATGGCAACTAGTCCTCTGTTGCTATGCAACACAAGTGCGAGAGCGTCCTGTGTCATACGTCTGTGGGCGGAGTTTCGTATTTACAACGAATTATCGCAGCTTTCGCGGAAAAAACGAGATGCTTTTGCTCAATTTCATTATTTTAAGATTCTCCTATGCCAAATGCTTATTTTGTGCATCCATTTTTAATAACTGGAATTCTCCCTCAGCCTCAAATTAATAATGCCCATAACGAAATTTAAATCGCGCTTAATATCGTATCTTGCTAACTTTTGAATAGTTTGCATGGAATGGACTCGGGTGCCACAAGCGTTTGCGGGGACACTACTGCCTAAACGATTTATTAGAACGTAATTATACGTCACTTTACGCTTTGTCAAATCGGAAGGAGAAAGACAGAATCTTGCGCGACTTTAATCAAGAATTCAGAAATCACAAAAGTTCAGTTAACACAATTCTTCCTGATAGCCTGACTGCCTTTTACCACTTTTATCTTATAACCTGAGCTCCATGACGTCTGATTTAAGACAGAGGGACAGTTTGTATCTAATGAGGCTGTTTCAATGAGAAATCACATGTAATTTAATGACTGGCATGTCTTAACATCATTTTGCTTTCAGATGCAACTTACCAAAAAGAAGTTTGGTTTTATATTAACAAACCGGGCTCAGGAAAGCCTACTCTATCTGTTAGACCTTGGAGATTTCCTGAATATGCCCAAGTTGTTAACACCGGTACATTAGCTGCGCCCGTTTACAACATCACCTCCGTGGAATTGGCGTCGAAGGCCTACACCACAGGTACATATTTTTGAATAACTGCAGGTCGCGCTTAATAGTCAGTACAAAGAAGCAACCTGGTCTTAGCGCCGAACTTTACGTCTCAACTGTTCAACAAGTGAAATGACTTTTGACATCTGTTCAGCCTCGCCAGTTTTGCGTGTCAGCTAATCAACGCATAGCTAATTTGTTAATTGCAACTTTAAACATGTTTCACGCGGTTCCTTGTTCTATTATTACATTTTCAGTTGCTCGCCGCATGGTTATCCTCATCTGGAAAACTGCGAGCAAGCTGGTACCCACGGCCGCCAAAATCCTATCGACCACTCAGCTAAACTTAAGCCCTGGATTGTACGGTGACTTTGAGCCGAGCAGAGCGGCCGCAACAAAGGGTGTGTACATTAACGTTACAACACTGCTCGCCTCAACAAATAAAATTACAAAAATCCTTGGAAGACCGATAGCCGGCACATATTTCATGGTAAGAACCTTTCTATTTTGACTGATTTTTGAGTATTAGCATAGATGTGGTCAATCCAGCTCGGTCCCATCTAGCACAAGTTTGAAATCATCCCAAAAGTTTCTGCAAAACGCAGTAGATCTCAGACAATATTTGTTCAATCGTGTTGGAATATAGTCAAACCACGGCTACGTTTTTGATAAAAAAATATTCAGGGCAGGCAACTGTGATGTCGTTTTTGCTAAAAGGTAGCAAAATTTCATAAGCGTAATTAAAATTGAAATTGAAATTGCATTACAAAAATTAAACTTTAAAACATGCCATCTTGGGCAATACAGCTGTAGTCCCAACTGGAAGCTTGCGGTCTTGGTAGTGTAATATTAGCAATCCAAAACTCGCTCTCGGCATAATATCTGCCCTTTCCAAACTTTCCACCATATGATCGCATGAACATATTTCTTGTTATAAATGCTGACGCTATAACCTTTCCTTTTCAGGCGAAGATATAAAGCATTCCAGTTTGATCGAGAATCAAACTTATTGAATATGTCAGCGTGATAAGAAGTATGGTTTTGATCGGTTTGGTGTTCACATGACGAATAGAAATCAGAGGATAAACTTCCTGCATTATTTCATGTGTACTCATCATTTCACCATCAAAGTTTACACTCCAATACACGCACAATTCACTCAGATGTAGCAAGTCGCAGAAATCACAGTATTATAGCCGTAGTAATGAATGATTCTCCCTTTTTTATTTCAAGAAATTCATTATCGCCGTAATCAAAACTACTTAGAAAGCACATTGAGCAAAATAAACGACAGTATCAGAAAATAAAATGTTGCGAAATACGAGGTTTAAATCATTCCAACCGTGCGGGAGTTGTGGTGCGGTCCCTTTGATGACGGGCCGCCCAAACGTCAGTCGAGGGGTTGTTGCTGACCACAGTATACAGTCCCATCCATTAGTGCTGCAGAAAAGTAGACATGTGAAGGCTTATATGCAGGGAAACGAACACAATCAAGGCGCGTCTCGCAGCGACGAAGAATGAGTGATGCATAAGATTTCGCAATTATCGAATAAATGGCTATAGTGGATGCACATGTGACAGAATAGCGTCGGCACGACGGAACGGCAGATGATACAGGGTGACACATAAGTTCTGATAACACTTTTACATTAGATTACATTCAAAAGAGCTATCAGAACTCTTTTGCCACCCTGAACTACTACAATGCGTCGGCGCCGCAATATTTACGCGAAAGTTCTCGTTGCTAGCGATGGGGCGCAGTAAGTTGCGCTATTCACTGACCACCTGGCGTGGAAAGCCTCGATTCTTAGGTTGACCAATGGTTGTTGCTAAGAGAATTTTATCATATCACTCTTGAGCCGACACATTGTGACATCTCTTTTCCGAAAGTTCCCGCGTCGCCGCTCTACTTCCGCTTTGTAGCACGCCGATGCGTTGAGGCCGCGTTCTTAGGACGCGCGCATCGCCCCCCGTCAACGCCTTCCTTTTTTTCGTTGTTAGCATGAATTACTCGGCTCATCTTTATTGCTCTACATAACAACTGGGCTTTTCTACGATTGCGTAATTTTAACTCTTGATACTGCATGTTGAAAGCTGCGTTGTTGAACAAGTTCTAATAGAACGAAACATTGTGGATAGCACTTTTTTCATTCGAAAACAAACGGGATTTGGTAAAAGTGCGCCACATTCAATTTATCTAAAGCGTTTTTCGCAAAAACTATCTTTTGAACTGTCACTATTGCAACAATTTTTGTCACTAGCTTTAACAATTTTAAGTGATAATCAGTAACAGCGCGCGTTTAGTGTAATTAACAATGCGACAAAATCATTATGATCGGCGCCAAATCTTGCGAAAAAAGTAATCTGCAACCGAGCTACAAAGTCGTTCCATTGTGATATAATGTGACTACGTATGTGGCTCTCGCTGCAGTGTGCTGTCGCTACACGCACAATCACAGATCGGCCAAAGCCTTTTCTCGCTGACGGCCCAAAAAGCAAATGTAACGTATGAATAGACTGAATGGCTTGCTTTTTGGGTATTAGACTTATAACGTACTGAAATTTCCTCCCGAGAAATTTCCAAAAACTGTGACTGTTATATGATTCTGAAGAGCACTCTCGATAAATGTTATATCGCGCTGGTAGTAGTGGCATNTACTGAAATTTCCTCCCGAGAAATTTCCAAAAACTGTGACTGTTATATGATTCTGAAGAGCACTCTCGATAAATGTTATATCGCGCTGGTGGTAGTGGCATGCAGATTTTTACTCGGCTTCTCGTTTTTCACTAGGTTTGTTGTGAAGAATGTTCTTCTGTTGTTAGTTGTCTCCTCTGTTTCATGGTTTATTCTATCCGGTACAGTTATAGAGGAAAAAACTACATAATACGGTG